>VYZQ01049287.1:0-11700 GCA_013400655.1 Mystacornis crossleyi | reverse complement strand
AATCAAATAAATGTCCATAGATTTAAAAGGTCACATTTACTACTTCTGTTTATTAAACCAATACCCCTTTGCCACTTTGATTCCTTACCTTTCTGCAAAATGAGTTTATACCAATATTTTATCAAGGCTACCAGTCCAATGAGAACATNACATGGATGCTATGACACTACCAGTCCAAATAATTCAATCTACACTCTCGGAATGTTTTCATAAGCTACCTGTATACACTGTAGCTTTGAGGCCATTTTGCTGAGCTTATTAAATTATATATACTACATATTAAATTCTCATTATTATTCTCATTGTTTTTGTGACGGCTGCTCATTATTTTATTATGAAAAAGGGATAAGAATTCTGCTCTCCATTGTAGTAAGCAAGTCCATAACAGGCTTGTACAAGACTCTGGAAATGCTTGGATAAAAGTCAATTAACACCTCATTGTTAAAGAGAGCTGTTAGACACAGCATGATCTGTAAACAGAACTATTTTCTTTTATTAAACATAGATAATCAAAATGGTTTTCGGTCTAAATTCCAAATGTAAAATGTAAAAGCAGCTGTGTGGAAAAAGCTATCTACCATTTTCATCACTTATATCCTCTGATATTTTTAAAAAATCCAAAATTTAGGCGCAAGTTCATTACAGATCTGCTGTTATTACTGTATACATTTACAGTCAGAATATTCTTCAATTATCACCCTTTTACTTATTTTCAGGTGTCAGCTATGACAGTGACTACTATGTCTCAGTGCCAGTATTTTCCTATTTTAGTTTAATTCTGTGCATTTGGGAAAATGCTAAACATAACAGCAAATCTGTTTCTCAGCAGATCAGGTCACAAGATGAAAAACTCCTGTGTGTGAAGACAGCTGCAGCAGGTTATGCATAAGTGCCAGAAAGAATAATCATTTTAATTTTGAAAACTTACTTTATACCTCCTTCACACTTTGGAACAAACAGGCATATCGTGCTTACTGTAATCAAAGTGCTACAAACAGAACTAACCAAGCATTCTGGAAGATAAATTTAATGCTTTTCCTCTGATACTAAACAGAATATGCTTCAAAAAAAATACCATAAAGTTAGAATAGAATAAAATTCATTTGATGAATGTGCTGAATTTCAGATGCTAAATGGATTGTTTACCAACTTAGGCCACTGCAAAAATCAACAATTACTTAGGATATACTGTCTTAAGGAAATAATCCTGGAACAAACCAAATTAAGCAATTTAAAACTGAGTATCAGGTCCAGAAAGGTACACAAATTGAAGCTTCCTCTAAGTTATGCAGCAGACCTACACAGAAAAATTATTAAATTTCTGGATAGCTGTCTAGAACACTGAGAAAACACAAGGTTTAACATGCACAGTATTTTTCTGCAAACAGCATTGAGTCTAGACTATGGATTGTGGATATCTTCTATGGTTCACATACCACCTGATACCTGAAAAGGAACGAGTAGTTTTGTGGGTCTTACAGTAAATTTGCAGAGGAGCACTATTATCTTTCTCCAGACTGAGACACCACTTGTGTTAACATGTTTTAACAAAAGGAAGAGCATCTACCTATTTGAGATGACATGAGTAGACTGCTGGATATTACACACTGTGTTTTCAGAAATGAGTTTTCTGTCAGATCACGAGTAGCTGCATCGTTCATCGTTACTCTTGTTTTATTGGAAGTCTTAATGATCCTAACATTAGCAGAGAGATCAAGTCTGTATTATTTGTTTCATGTGTCAAAATGAAGTCACTGGTCTGGTCCCTGATGTAAGTACCTCATGGCACCTCACATACACAGTGCAACTTTTCCTTTCTGTGCTCACTCTAGCTCTACCTACTGCATCACTTCATATCTGTTGTATCAATTCCTTTCAATCACACCAAGAGAGAAATGATTTGGCTGGCTGCATTTCTTCACATGTGCAAGGCACGTTGATTTTGTTCCTTTGGCTCATCTGTTGTTTTGGTGCCTTGCCAGTGCAGTTAGTCTTGGCTGGAGTCCCAACAAGGCTCCCAGAAAGCATCCCTGCTGACTGCAGGCAATGGTCACACTTAACTCGCCTGCTTCTCATGTCACACTGCCCTGCCAGCTGCTGCTGAAGCCCAGAACAAGAGTGAAAGCAAGTCCATGCTTCAGAAATTCCCATTAAAGCATAACACGACAGCTCAGAGTCATCTCCCGTGACCACCTTGACCCAGCACATGCAGAGTCTCATTCCAAGTTATCTTTCCAGCAGGAAAAACACAAACAAATAAAATGCTTAATCAGCTTTGTAAACCCTGATCATATCAGAAACAGACATAATTTTGTCCATCTTCTTTCCACCCAGATCCAGCATTTAAAAGACAGTTCTAAAGGAGCAACTCTCCATTTCTTGATCAGGAAATGAAATGGAGTTTGGGGAGCACAGGATCAGATCTTTTTTATGATAAATAATGGTGATTAAGCCTAAAAAAGACTTATGCAATACTATAACATATTCTAAGTTCAGTTACACGGAACACGTCAATAAATATTTTACTGGGAAAATTAGGGCAGTTATATCCATTTAAGTACTAGAATTCAATTGATATTCTACCATGAAGATAACGGTCAAAGAGACTATATAGGCTATGCTACTTTGACTTCAGACACTTATGAATACAAAGCTGAATAATATTTTCTTCATAGTGAGTCATAGTTAACACTGAAATACAGATTTAGCAAATTAATTTGGATTTTTTTTTTACTCTGGCTGAAATTTTCTCTCTTTCTGAGTGATAATAAAAAGCATTAAGTTTAAAAGAATGAAGCTTGATTAATAAACTGCAGAACATAAAACTGAATGATTATACCAGGTGAAGCCCAAGACGTATCTAACCTGTAGAAATCACGAACAGCAGCCAAGAGCATAACAAAAGATATTTCTCCCCATATAATCAATCCACTTATTCCCTCTTTATGGCCATAATTCACATACACAGTACGATGCCTCCTTTGGTGATAACCCTAAATAAATTCTACACTCATGAGGAGAAAACAAATGAAACAAACCCCCCTAACCTTCCTGTGCTTTTCAGCCTGCAATGATGTCAGGGTTCCTGTTTGTCATTGTCATTCAGGGTTCCTGAATGTCATTGTTCCTGTTTCCTTAAGGAAAGGCGGGTGTATTTCCTGTTCAGCCCCCTCATGACTTCTGTTGTTTTTTAAGTCCACGTGCTTACTGCATAACTACTGTCAGCTCTGTTTGAAGCTAGCAGGTATCTCCTTCCTTATAGGACATCCTGTATCTCTGATCAAAACCTATCATCCACCCTTCCTAGATGGACCGTGTCATTCACTTGAACCAGGTAATCAGGATTCTACTAAGAATAAATGCTCAAATAGATGTACTTTTTTTTTCTTTTTTCTTTTTTAGTAAGTACTAAGGAGGTCTTTCCAAGGAAGTAGCAGCATGTCTGAAAGTTCTCTTTCCTCATGTGGAAAAATAGGATGGTTCTTCCCCTTGTGTCTGCTGACATTGAATCTCAACTGCCTTTCATCTTTACATCGTTTAGTATGATGAAGTCTTTCTGCAACATTTTAAAATCCCATTTTAATTCTGATTATTCTGGACCTTCTAGAAGTAAAATTTTTCCTTCAGTAAATGACTACTTATGTCTTTCATACTGTACACCTAATCTACAGGTGTAATCAAAGGTGCAGTAATCCAAGAGATGACTTTCCTACTCGTCCTCTTATTTTTTAAAAGCCTTTGATGAAGGGCTTTGTTAAAAGATTTTTGGAAATTGAGTTAGCTACGCAAAACAGCTCATCCTTATTCACATGCATGACTCTTCCAGTAGACTTCTGAGGTCTGATTAAAATCTCAGGAAGTCAGTTCTGCTCCTCCCCCTTCATTATATTCATTCATGGTTCAAGCAAATCTATTTTCCAGATTAAACCTGTTGGTTTAAACTATTTAACCTGCATTACCAAACTAAATTAACCTGTAACAAACTCAAAAGAACTTTTTTAAAAACTCCCCAAACCAAAAAGCAGTTGTCTATTTCCATCTGTCATTTAGCTATGAAGATTAAAGCAATAGATAACAGGCAAGATTTAGCAGTTCAGCAATTTCTCATAACAGTTTCACACCTAGAATGAGTAGCTGGTGCAAGAGATTTCTTATTCTCTGCTGTTCCACTGCTGTTCTCTTCAACTGGCATTTCAAGACTGACTCCTTGGATGAGTTCCCCCAATATTGCTGGTGCATCCACTGATGTGGAAATAAACACCAATTTTTAAATAATATTTTTTCTTTTGCTTCACAATAATCTTATTTGCCAAGAGTGCTTTAATCACCAATTTTCTTCCAGCATTGCAAATTCTCTGGAAGACCTCATTGCACTTATTAATTTGATAAAAGCCTTCTATAATCAGGGTGGGGTTTTGTTTGTTTGTAACCATATGTTTAGCAATTTAATATTGTCCTATTGTCTCATTATCATCGGGGTAAAATACTCTATTTGTATCTAATTTTTTCCCCTAATACCAAATCAGCAAAACCAAAACCTCTTCACACTTTTACATGCAAACAGCCTTATTAATCATGTAATACATACAGACTGAGCCACGTGAAAGAATACCCATAAAATCTATAACTTTGTGCAAGCATAATTTAATTTAAAATTGTAATGCAGCCACTTTTTCATTTGTATGTCAGGTTTTTTTCTGCCAAGCATCATGACAAAAAACGTTCAGGCCAAAAAAGTAAAAACACCTGCCAACTGCAGCATTTTTGTAAAAGTGTCATTACTACCATACCAGTAAATGTATTTCTTCATATTCAGAAAATAATGGCCTAAACAAAACCTCATTTGTCTAAACAGAGGGAGACAAGTCCAAATTCGATCCTGGTTGCCCTGTGAGAAGATCAATAGAGAAGTTTCTTCTAGCTCCAACACAGCAACGGCCACTGAGCTCGAGTCTCCCCTGAATCCACTGTAGACTTCTACTATCAGCTTGTGTATGTGACACAATATCCATTATTTTATGCTGAATTCAATATTTCAGCTCTAAAATATTCTTTTTCCTGCCTCCAGGAATCCTAGGAAAATTTCAGACAGGAGGAAAGGGGAGTGTTATGAAATAGTGACTTTGGCTCTTTCCAGTTGTGAGGAAAAATGTGACAAAACAACAACTTGTGCACAAAAAGGACAAAATACATATTTGTATTTTACCATTACTGTTTTTAAAGCTGAATCAACTTTTTTCTTTAGGATCTGAATAAAAAGATTTAAAAACAATCTGTGATTGATGAGGATGATTCAGGGAAAAATGCAATGAATAAGTTTTCAGATCTTCCAAGCATATTAGAATTAACAGAAGTAATCTTATTAAATGCTCTCAAGAAAGTAAGAAAGGAGAAGAGACCCAGCCAGCTCTGTTTGAGGTTATAATTATTAAAATAACGTGTCATTCCAGGAAAGTCTTTAGGATCAAATATACAAATGGTTGCATGCATGGATATCGTGCAAAGAACAAATACCTTTTCTTTGACAATCTTGTAGTACACCAGCCTAATTTATTCCAAAAGGTTCCCTAGGTCCACAGTGGTGACACAGAAAAGAAAAAGACCTTCAGACTTAAATAAAACAAGACCCCAGAAGCACCATAGACTCTATTCTTATATCATGAAGGTGTATTGAGAGAACATGATGTCCTCTATATTTAATACCTGTTATTTGCTACTGCTTCAAGACTTTCCAATAGACATTCTATACAATATTCCTGACCCTTTAAGAAAATATCAGAGAATCACAAAATTATGCACCGCTGGTGAGAAAATCAGTAAATCATTTTGATATTTCAGAGTATCTTGCTACACTTTATGTAACATTTACACATATAAAACATGAAGATTGTTTCCTGCCTTTATCGTGCTTGCTAAGCACAGGAACATTTTTCTCTAAATAAAAAAATTTGTATATCCTCTTTCACCTACACCCATTTAGTACACTGAGCTCTGACACACATTACTTCTCTAGAACCACTGAGGTTTTATCTCTGCTTATCAGTAGGCAAGAACAGATTCTGAATTCCAGTGAATGTACTTCACTGTAGTGAAGTCAACCAGCTTAACAAAACTACACATTCAGTGTGACTCCCTCCTAAACTGCATATTCTATTACTTACTGACCTTAAATGGAAACGCATCTTTCAGTTGAGAATAAACCTTTGTTTAACCAACGGGACATTTTGCTGAAAGTTTATGCAGCTGTATTGAACTTTAAATACCTTCAACTTTGCATACATAAAGAAAATCTAATTTCTGGACCGACATTATGGTCATTACAAAAGAAAAGACTTGTTTATCTTAACAATTTTTTGAGGAAAAAAAAACAACAACAACAAAAAAGGCTTTGTCAGATAACTGAGACAAACAAAATTCAGCTATCATAAGTTAATTGTCCTATGACAGCATAACTACAGAGATACTACAAAATTTAAGACAGACGATACAGTTCCAACTACAAATATCTACCTAGTTTGGCCAGTATAGAAAACAGTACAGTCTAATTAGTACACCACTCATCAACATAATAAACATGCTAATACAGAACTGCTCTCCCTGTTTCTGAACTACCATGTAAAGAAATATATCAAAGCACTAAGCCAAGTAGAAATAAAATTCTGTGTATAAAATAATATAAAAATATGCCTGTGGGATTTTAGTTAAGAGCATCTGAATGCTAGTTAGCACCAGGCAGCTCCATTGGTTAGCTCTGATTTGCTATTATGAGACTTTATCTGTTACAGATGGGTAAAGTTGTGGGGTTAGAATCTAAGAAAAATAGGTGGCTTTTCTAGATATATATTTGCATGAATCATCTCTTTCCACTCATAAATCTTACCACTTAATTCTCCAATATTTGTCATTATGAAATTGGTTACAAAATAACCTTGCAAGCTCTTCTCTGCTCATTTTGAGCAAACAAAGAAAAATGCCAAGAAACTCAGCCAAAAATGAGCTTGATGTTATTTTCTTTAGGCAGTTTCTCCAGAGAGCCAGTTACTAAAAGATTTTTTGTAAGTCATATTTTACATGATAAGTGTGTGCCACAGAAGCATTAATTACTCTGTCACTTGCACTGCAACACTAGACCTTGTTAAGTTCCTGCATGATCCTTCCTTCACCACCATTAGGTGGACTTAGCTGCTTACCCTTTCCAATTTTGATTATTAAAAAGCATATTTCACTTGGAGCATACCTCTGCTTTCTCCTGGTTTTTTTTTTTTTTGTCAAAAATAGGAAAACAGATGCATTTCAGTGTCCATTTTTTACATGGGCAAGTGTTCTATCCTCTACTGCCAGAGAAGCTTAGTCAATAGATGTGGTGAGCAAGACCGGATAGATTAATGAGCTCATTATAATTCATTAAAGAGTGATGTGGGGATGACTGCCCACTTTAATTAGCTTTATTACTGTAGGAAATTGTTTCATATGCCAAGCTCATCACCAAGCATGCCTGGAAAACATTAGAGTGGTAATCAGACTTGATACGAGAACCTTTCATTAGCCTGTAAGGCTAAAGGCACTTATAATGACAAGGAAAATATTAAAAAGATGGACACGAGAGGGGCTAGTATAAAATAATTTATTGTCCCTAATAATTCAGTGATAAACTGCACAATGGTGATTTCAAGTTAAAAATTTGGTGGAACAGCTGTGTTTCCATGGCACACCATGTGCTCTTCCTGTAATCATGACATTAACTGACAGTAATAGATTTAGAAGGTTTAATAGGTCAGGTTTGCTCAGATAATAAATCCTAATGCAAATTAACTATGACTCAAATATTTTAATGAAAATCTTAATTGGTAACTGGATTTGCTTCAGGAATACATGAGCCTCTTTTCCCAGTCACCCCTCAGATTACAAACACATTTCCATACATTTTTTTATAATTTTAAGTTGCAGGTAAACAACAGGTAAAAAATATTTGTAGACAAAAGCAGATAAAAATACAGAGAAAAAATTGTAGAAGATTTGGAAAGAGAGAAATTGAAAATTAGCATAAGAGCTTGGTTCAGTCTGCAAAGGCCACACTGAAGAGAGGATTATGTTCTAGGATCCACTTTTTTAATGTTTAAAGGCCTAGAACATATTCACAAGCAAGGTCTCTCAACATTAATCAAATGGTTTAAGGTGTAATCTCTGTAACCTCAATAATTTATTCCAATCATGACTACCTTATCATTTTAATTACAGTCTCTTTCACTCTAAGCAACAGTAAACATTCCTAAGTCCTACCTTCCTGATTAGTTGTATTCTGAATAAATCGCTTAGCATTATCAAGTTCTGTAACTAATCAAGAGTTTGGCATTTGTTTTAATACAAATGTTAAGGAAATACCTATAAATACCCCTGTTCTATTCATGATCAGAGCAAGTCATGAGACTATATTTATAAGATTGTAGATGATCATATTTTTCAATAGTATATAATGAAGTATGGCCAATTATGGCTGAGCATAACTTCAGTGATAGGAATTCTTTCCATTCTAAGATAATTTTTGGGTGGTTTTTGAGTGGAATATTGGAAGATCCCCCCACCCCCCATCCCTCCACTATGCAAGGTAATGAAAGAATGTGCAATAAAACTACTTCCTAGCTCTCAAACATACCATTATATTTTCATGCCTTGTGCTGTTGAGCCACTCCAAACACCCACCACCTCAAAGTAATTTTCAAATTTTCACAAGCATAACACTAGTTACTCTTCAATTTTCTAGTGCAAAAGAGCAGGTTATCTTCCTGACTTCACAACAGAGCAACTCTCCATTGTTAGTCTGCTTCTTGTACAAAAACTGGTGTCCCTAGCACCTCAGTCCTGTGCAGCATTCCCCTCAGGAAGTGGCTGCACCAGCTACTAGTTGAGTATGATACTATTGGGACTGACGGGGCAGCAGCATGTGACTCTCCGATACTTTCAAATTCCTGTCGAAAATATGGTGCATGTAAGTAACACAAATGGAGGGCTAACAAAAGCATATAAAGAAAGCCAACACAGAGACTTTCGGGATGACTTCTTTACAGTTCTGTGTGCTGTATTCCTAAAGGCAGTTGTTGCTATTGCACTGTGGCTCACAGCACTAATGAAATAAGCCTTACAAAAGCCTTCCAACACAGGTCATTGTTGTGATCTTAGAGAAGAGGAAGCTGAACAAAAAGGACAATGAAAAGATCTCAGAATAAATCTCAGGTTTTTATTTTCCAGTTCTTGCCATGACCATAACTCAATTCTCTTTTGCTTGTTATGGCTCTCAGACCTCTTAATCCTCTTTATCCTGTATTACACCTGCATCAGGCGTAATTAAGAACTTTATCGCTTTTCTAAGCCAGTGCTGGTTTGGAGCCCAGGGCTTTATACTCCCAGATGTTTTCCAGATACTTGAGAGTGGAGAGGGTGGAACCTAAGACTGAAAATATTTACCATAGGATTCCTGGGTGTACTTTCAATCACTGAAACAGATGGAGGGATTTTTCAGGTCTGATTTTAGGACTGATTAATGCTGATTTCTCAACTAGTTAGAATTCTTCTAATGCTTCTCCCTCTTGTACATAATCTTTTTGAGGGTCAAAAGTATCCTTAGCAACTATACTATGAGTATCTAGTCCAACATGTGAACCGGGAAATATTTTATATTTTAATAGTCCAACGTAAGGAGAAACATTTTCTGCGGTTTAAGATGTGAAATGTGAAAATAGAAAAGAAACAACCCCACCGTACCATACCACCCCCTTTCACATCCAGGCAGGACGATTTGAGCTAACTTTGGCACAGTCATCTGACAATTGTACACATTTTATTTTCATAAGGCTACACAAAAAATCCATTTGTACAGGTAATATATGAAATTCTTATGAAAAACCTGTTGTTTAAATGTTTTGTAAATTACTATGCTGTACACAATAAAGATATAGTAGGAAAATAATCTGATTATGTGTGAAGAAAATACTTCTTTAGAACACTATCAAAATTTTTCATCAGTATAACCTGTTCATGACAAATGACTTATCCAAATAACATCACTGATGTTTATCAATCTATATTACAACTCAGTCTTCAGGACTGAGTACATGTAATGTACAAGAATGTACAGGATCTCTGTCATTCACCTTTATTCATTTTTTAAAAAATACTTACCATCCTATAGTTCATACTCTACCTACATACATTTTTTAAAAAGCTTGAACCCAAGCATCAGCCCCATCCATAAAAACAAACAATGAAGTAGAGACAAAATTAAGGGAACTAAATAAAAACTATCGGCAAAACAAGGCTAGAATATTAAAGACCACATGTTTATGTGCCTAAAATAAAAAGCAGATTCTGCCTATTAACCTGGACCTTGATTTTCTCTAGTACATATATGTATAATAACTGTTAGCATTGAGTACATCCCTCTCATTTAGCTAATTTTGTGTTTTCATGTTTCAAAGTTCTTTGTCTTCTTGCTCAATTCAAATTACACAGAACAATTAGCTTATGTCAGAAAGTCAGAAGAAGAAGAAAGGGTTATTTTCTCCTCAGTTACATTTCTTGATTGGAGATGAAACGAAAATCTGAATGAAAGAAGCTGATGGCTCTCACTCTAGCTGGGGGACACGGAGTACTGGTAGGCTCTCAGTGAGAGTCTAGCTGCCTTTGTCAATGCTTTGAACACTTGCCATTCAAAGATTCGCAGTCTGACAGAAAAACAAGCGGAATTCAGACCCAACTGCTAGTCCTCAGCTGCTGCTATATTTATACACCATTTGTAGTAACTTTGTCCTAGAAAAGTCAAATGCTATCCCTGGAAATACAAAATGGCTGATTTTGCAGTAAAAGAGCAGCAGTTTTTGCTAAAATTAATAGAGAGAAATCATTAAAGTGTGAAAATTGCTGTGGTAATAATACCCATGGTTTCATCTGAATGCCTTCACCCCCACCCCAGAATTTAGATGTGCGAAAATCCTATGACAACAGTAACAGAATGACTTAGAAAATTGTGTAAGTCCTGGAGACTGTCCTTCAGCACCTTTCACACTGTGGATGAGTAGTTTAATTAAGGCTATAAACTAGAGAGAGAGATGACTTCCATATCTATATATGATTAAACATCTGTCCCAGTGAGGTCCTGATCTTTAAAGATGGTATCAAGCACTTTCTATCTTATAGGTTAAATCTCTGAAGCAAATATTAGAATTTACTTTCCTTGTTGACTGAATGACTCGTTTTCACCAAAAGTTTTCATCCCATTAAAAGGTATCTCCAAAGAAATCTCCTTTATGCTGTACTGAGACACGACTTTGTTTCTTCTGTCTGCCGTATGTGAAACAAGAACTCATGAAAAAGGCTATGAAAACCTTAACACCACACCTGTGACCCATTACAAAGAAGCCAGTCACATCCAGTGTGGGGCATGCTCACACCTTGATGGAAACTGCACAACGTTAGAAAACTTACTGTCATTTTAACAGGCTTAAGTAAAACAGAACCAAGCAAAGGTCATGAACTTAATCTTCTGTTGTTGTTGAAAACTTGAGAATTTTTAAGGTTAAACAAGTTTGCCTGTATATTTAACAGATGCAAATGTAGTATCCAGACATAACACCACTAAAGCTGCAGCACAGCTTTTCTTCCATGTACACAGAAGCAGATCGTGCCCAGGTGAAGAGGTGCCCCCCG
>VYZQ01049273.1:0-33268 GCA_013400655.1 Mystacornis crossleyi | reverse complement strand
TTGGCCAAGTGTTGTCCTCATGCAGAACCACATTTATTACTATTATTAATGGCCTCACTGGTCCTTGTGCTGGTTCGAGTCTTTACAGTTACTGTCATTACACAATTTTAAAGGTACAGATTTAATCCTGTTCAGGAATTCAATTTTTCACAGGTTTGGGCATCAGGATATTTTCGCATTCTGTCCTGTGCTTATTGTGATGAAAAGCTCTCATCACCACTGCCTATGGAATATATCAGGAAAACACTTCCCATCTACAGAAAATTAGAGACATTATAGTTATCCCACTGGGATTTTAGAAATGAATGTTATAGTGTCCTAGTATTTCTATAGGACCGTATTTGCTTATCCTTTTTAAATGCTGCAAGATTTTTCCATATGGTAATGTTTAGGATGCATTATGAAGCCCTTTCATCTTCCTCTGAAGCACAGGATGAAATATGGGTCATGGCTAGAACGAAGCAGTAAGGCTTTGTGATCCGGTAGTCTGCTGCATCTGATACGGCGAACCCCGTGCTGCCAGGAAAGCCATCGTCCTTTTGGGAACTTAATGGCTTGGCAGGGTTGCTTTAAAATTGCAGCTGCACCTATTTGGTACTTTTTTGGATGAAAGAACAAGATCTTTCACTTTCCTTACTGTGGAGTGCCAGCCAGGTTTAAAATTAATATCAACCGATGTTGAAGAGGGAAGGAAATGAAAGAAGCGTTTCTTCCCCAGAAACAGCCCTGCTTTCCTGCCTTTTCCTTACGTGCACAGACGTCTGTCAGTTTTGGCACCAGAAAACATTAAAAATAAGAAGTTTTTTAAATACCGGGAATTCTTTCGCGTCTTTAAATGTCGCCCAACAGGAATGCAGAGGCTGTAAAACGGACAAAAGAGAATTGAGCCAGTCAGTGTTTCTGCAGAGAGCTTATTCCTGCCTAACAAAACATATGAAATATCCCGTGTGTTTTTGGAGAAGGCTAGAACAAGGTGAAAGGCAGTGCCTCTTGTGCCCTGGAGCCTGGAAATTGAGAAGAAGCCCAGAGCTGAGGAACAGAGGTTGAGTTTCCTGCTGTCCCAAATTCACTCCAGCTCTGTAGCAGATTCCAGGAGTCTGGGATAGCTGATGCGAGATGCCTGTGGTCTTTTTTGCTAGAAATACTGAGTACCTATCCTAGACACTGATTTGGAGCACAATAAGCTGTGGTAAATCATGCTCTTGGCACTCAGAATACAGATGTTTGAAATGAACAGAGGCTCTCTCAAGAGATATTTTTCCCAGCCATAAAAAGGGGGAATAGCTACATTGCAAGAGAGGAGGTTAAATCACAGAGTTTTTTGTAAACTGCTGTGAAGCTTTGGAGAGGAAGCCATTATGGGAGTACAAATTGCTCTTTATTTTTTATTTTATCTATTGCCTCATTTTCAAATAACGAAATTCTGAACGTACCTCCTTCTAGCTGTTGAAAAATAAGAGAATGTGGGAGGATTCTTAATGACACTAATAAACCCAGCTGAACACTTTGCCAACAATTTTTTTTTATTGCAAAAATACCATTTTATTAATACAAATGGTCTTTGTAGGATTGCATTTGTTGTTACACAGTTTTGTTTAGAGAAATATACAGGCCAAATTATTTTGTTCAAAACATTCCCTTTTTCTCTCGTTAGAATGGAGCAATTAATTTCAGAATTTCTTTTTATAATGGCTTTTCTCTTTTTTTGTTTGGACAGTGTCATTTATTTGCCATAATAAAAATATAAAGAATTGAAGTGACGTGATTTTAATGAAAGTGCAATGTATTAGCAGGGATAATTTTATGTGAATAGAAATTTCAGTTAGTGGGAAAAGTGCCAATACAGTGACGGTCCACCCTGCAGCCTTTCTGCCCTGCTCTACTTAGGAAAGAGATGGAAAGCTTGCTGGAGTGTCCAGAACATCCCTTTTTGCTTCTTCCATTCAATCCTTCTTGTTATTAACACCTTCCTTAGCTAAAAGGTGGCATGATTTCAACTGCAGGTTATTTTCTGGCTGCAGTACATAGATTTTTCCCTTCTCTCACTTGTGTGGCGATCGTGGCCATGTGTGATAGGGAATCATTCAGCCAGCAGTGAACAGGGGTGTGAAATCCATCCCTTTCGCTGCTCCCAACCACTGGCCTGCTGTGCTGAGTTCAAGGGTGCTCTGTATTTGGATCTCCACATGCTGGTGGGTTTGGTGGGTGCCCAGGGATCATTTTCTTCCTACCATCCCCTTTGGCAGTATGATGCTGGTGAGATAAAGGAATTGCTGCACTTCTTAGGGGGTTTTGCCTGCTGATATGATGGTGCCTTTTGGCCTGACTGCCCTCTGCCCCACTGACTGAAGATACTAAATTGTGACGTACAGTAGGTCCCATGAAGGACAAGGAACACTCCTGCCTTATTTTGGGAAAAGGGATGTGGAAACATCTGCCCTTGGAAGCCATCAAGAATGGAGCAGGAAAAGGAATGAACAAAGTGGGACCTAAATTCTGCTAATAGATGTGTGTTGGAAGTGGTGTGGTGCTCCGAGCGGTCAGTGCCAAGGCAGAGCCCGAAACCACCACTGCTCCGTGCTTTTCCAGGAAAACAGAATTCATGAGGCTCTGCAATGTGTGCACTCTGTTAGGCATTGTCTGGAGTGGCTTTTCAGGGAGCAAGGGAGCTCTCTGTGCATTAGCTGGAACAACTCCTCTACTGAATGTACGCTCTGCTTCCTTGCTTCTCTGGACCACTCCCTCCCGTCTGGCTCTTAGCACTTCCAGCCTTCAAAATGTTCAAATAACTCATTTTATCCTCACAAGACCTCTGTGGGAGGGATGGAGGGATGGCAAAATCCTTAGTTTGCAGTTGGGAAACTGAAAAATAATCCCTCATCCCTAATTTGCAGTGAGGCTTCAGTGTGCCAGGCAGTGCTCAGACCACGCTGCAAGCACATGCCTGCACACATAGCAGCAAATGGACATTTCTGGGTGTCTCTGTCCTGACACAGCTGCATTTTTATGGCTTGGTCAGGCCGTGTGGGTACTGCAGGTTCAAACATAACTTGCTTTTGATTTCCCTCACACAACGCACACCTGGTATAAGAGCCTCTGGTTCCCGCTGCTTGTAAGAGATGCATTTCCCTGCTGGGCTTGGTCAGTGAGGAGGAGGAGGAACGAACGACGTGCAGTGACATCCACAGCAGTGTGTACCTGGGCAGTGACATCCATAGCAGTGTGTACCTGGGCAGTGACATCCACAGCAGTGTGTACTTGGGCAGTGTGTCGGATACCGCAGGGTGCGAGGAGCCAACAGCACCGCTGCCTCGGTGCGCTCCTGGGCACAGCTGCTGCATCTGGGGGGCTGATTTGCTCTTCCTGGAATCAAACTAGAACCCCCAAAGGATCTTGCATGAAATTTGTAAACCAAAGTCGAGCCTCTTTGTCTTGTGATGCTTGCTTTAATTTTACTGTGGGCTGTCAGGAGAATAATTTGTGATTAAAACTGAAAGCTGCCTTGGAACAGCTGCCAGGCTGGGAGATGTCGGTGGGGGCTCTGAGGGGTTTAGTGAACTCCAGATCTTTGGTGCATTGTTTTCCCCACACTTAGATCCATGTGTAGGATCTATTCCCAGATCTAATCAGGATTTGGAATTGCAAAGAGGTGAATGATAGAGCTGTGATCGGAGTCTGGAAGGACAAGGCAGCCCTTGTGTGATTTACCTTTATGCTGCTGTGAGCTGGTTGAAACCCTTTATAAGAAAGGGGTGAGTCTGATTTTAACGAGTTTACCAAAGCTCGCAGGTTTGTGGTGAAAAGTCAGTATAACAGGTCTTTGTGAGCCACGGATTTATGACATGTAAATAAGTTGGTGTGCTAATTGTGGCTGGTGTTACAGGTAGCAGGCAGTTTAAAAAAGTCTTGCAGGGTGATTTATGTGGGTTATTTCACACACAGTTGTGTGAAATACATTTATAGATCCTCTGCCTCCCCTCCCCGCGGCTGCAAGAGTAGGAGCACGAAGCAGCATTCAGCGTAGGCTGGCCCACGCTTCCTCCCTGGGGTGCCGAATTCCAGCAACCAGGAATCATTAAACCAGAGGAGAAAAAAATGGCTTTTTAGCTGAACCTGAGCCCTCCCATCAGTGTTGCCCTGAAATCTCTGTACTGAATGGAAACCGTTTCCTCTCTCCCAGCCCAAAGCTTACAGACTGGGTTTCCTGCCTTCCTGTTAGTGCCTCCACCTACCCAGACAGCTCTGACACTTCAGACTTACTGATCAGCTATTTTCTACCACAGCTCTTTTAGCAAAGGTTTTATGCGGCGATGTAACAGCTGACTAAGCAGCGAGCCTGCGAGCGAGAGAAATGAATGTAGGGCTTTTTTTATCCGGCAGCCTGACAAGGCTCCATCTCAAACTGTGAGGCATTTCTCCATGCGAGCAGCCTGTGTAGTTGGATGGGCTGATGTTGACTTATGCTCTTGGAGCTGGGAGGCAAGCCCTGATGGGGCCCCCCATGAGGTAAGAAGGCAGGGGGATGCATCAAATACAGTACCTAGAAGAGAGGGGCACAGACAATTTGCATAGTGAAACTACGATGTGAAGATATGCTGACTGTGTGACTTGGCTTTGAAAACAGTTATCATACGCAAAAGCAGTTAATACATACGAGAATTAGAGAGGGAGACTCTGGACCAGAAATATGAAAGTTCAAAGTGATTTTCATAACAGACAGCCTGTCATTTCAAAAGGCTGCCGAATGGGGCATTTTGGGGCACCACAGCCGAGCTGGAACTAGCCAGCCATCTTCAAACTGAATTTTACGTGTGTGTATATATATATATATATATATATGAAATAGATATTCCCTCATCTGTACTGAATTCCTTCCATAGTCAGCGTAGTGTAATCATTCAGAGCACATTTCCGTGGTGCTTTCAGTTTTCATGCTGCAAATTACTTCAAATATATCTCAAGAAACGAACTAACTGTGTCTTCAGTTAGTAATGGATGTACGTTAAAATATTCAAAGCACTCAAAAAGTTCCGATATCTTTGGTCTGATCCTTAGCCAAACTATGTCTAGCCTTGTTGGAGTCCCTGTTTTATCCAGACACCATTGGCAAAAACATCTGTAGACTTCCATTTAAACACTGTTGATCTACTGTCATCTATCATCTATCTTTAATTTTACCACACTGCGCAGCTGGTGAAAAAAAAACCCCACAACTGGAGGACAATCTTTTGCAAACTTTAAGAACTGAGAAAATTTATGTTACTGCTATGGCAGTTTGAGGGCAGAGGGGTAAGGACATGTTGGGGGTTGAGAAAGTTTTCTTTCTGTGTGTGTATGTGTTCTTTTCTTCTCTCAAAGGAATTTTTTCCCCATGTTAAGGGGGCGATTGCTGGGGTACTTAAGAAAAACAAAGGACCTAGCCAGCCACAAGGGAGGGGCCCAATTGTCCTTTTTTTGGTCTTGGTGGCGTCTTCTCAGGTGGGGGAGCAAAGACATCTCGAGATTTAGAACTGGAAAAAAAGAGGTGGGGTAGAGTGCTTGAGATTCATNGCCTGAAAGCCCCTCATTTCCAAAATTATAATAGTTCGGGAGGAAGGGAGTTACATTTTTTCCATTCCGAGGTGGGAGGGGGACTCCTGCCTTCCTTAGCAGACACCTGTCCAAACCAGGACAGGACACCAGCAGGACATTAACACTGGCCCACTGATGAGGCACACTCCTGGACAGGGCTGCCAATTCTGGGAAGGCATGTTCCCTCCTTCTGCCTGGAAAAAAGTGAGAAAGAATAGAGGAATAGACAATTATTAATAAGGCAAACCAGCAAAAGTGCTGAATGAGTTCATGAGGACTTGAGAAGGAAAGTGGAGAATACAGATGCTCAGGAAAGTATTGGTAATGAGAGGAGATGATGTGGATGGACTTTGTGGGGGGATAAAATCTGGTTCAGTGGCAAGATGGAGCAAGATTAGAAGGAAAGTCCAGGCCTGACCTGTGTGCCTGAAGATGGCAGAACCTGGAGGGAAAGGTGACTTCATTTGCGGATGCTTTTTCCTTGTGCTTTGTCTCTTAAGAACAGCAGTGGCAGATTTCTATTCGTACCTGCTCCTGTCTCCATGCTGGCCAGTACCTCCTTGAACACTTGCACAGCAAAAAGGATGAAACATCCATTGATATTAGGAAGACATGGCATTCCTCTCATTCAGAAGGAACCTCAGGGGTGCCTGTGAAAATGTTGAGAAGGCAACTCTGCAAAACTGAAACTTTTATTCTTTATACTCAGTATAACATGCATGGTTGGAGGAAGGTTTGCCCTCGGACGGTGGGGAGCTGAGAGGGATGCGCAGTACCAGAGTTTCTACTGAACGGGTCAGTAAGCCCACTGATGTGATGGTGCCTTTCATGGCATGCCTAGAAACTGCTGCTAAATGCAATGCAGCACTGACACCTCAGTGAATCGATTCCTCTGAATGCCGTGCCAAGCAGATGAGAAGCCTTTGTCAGCCAGTTTGGGTCAAGTCCGTCATCCGATCCCTGACCTATAGCTTGTGGGAGTGGAGTACAAAGGATGAAGTCATCAGAAAAGTGCAAAGGTCTTGTGTCCTTGGAGGGGAGAGTTAGATGTGCCAGAGGAACAACGTAGTCAAAATAAATCAGTAAATCAAAGATGCCAGCCCTAGGCAGATGTGTTTCTGTGCTGATTCTGGTGCCCATGGAGAAGCACAGCAAAACAAGGATTGCCTTGGTGTCTGAGAGGGCCTTTCACACCTCAGGTTTAAAATGTGCTGTCACCACTGGAGCATCAGAGGATATTTAACGTGCAGTGCTGTATGCCTTTGCTCCCCTGACCACAGAACTAAAGCCTGCAGAGTGAGAAGGATTTTTCAAAGTGGTGTGGCAGGCTAGCAGAAAAAAAAGAGTGAGTTTGTGGTGTTACAGCTATTCCTTGTTTGTAAATGTCTCTTTTTACTCTGTTCAGATTCCATTTTCCCCAGACTTTCCTCTGATTTCTTTTTCTCAGCAGAAATGGGTCAAACTCATCAGTATGTTTGAGAGGGAAGTCTCAACGACCGCATCTAGGTAAGATACCTTCACTCAAATGTCACAGCCTGCCCGCTTCAGTAGGGTTGTGACTGCTTCTGCAAGCTTGAGAACGTCCTGGATCATAATGCCAGCATTACTGGGCAGCTTGGTGGCTTTTCGGCTTTTCCCTCTCTGTATCTCCACATCGATCCCAGGATTTGGGAGATATTGGAGAGGCTGGATGTTCTTGTCCCTGTGGTTTGGACAAAAGAAGGAATAGGACTCGTCTGGCTCTGAAACTCAGGATATTAGTTACACGTTGGTAGGCTCTCCAGCAGGGCATGCTGACCGCTGCATGTACCAAAACAACCTGGGTTGCTTTTTCTGGCATGACATTTCAGCTCCATGCCTTAACATGTTTGCATGGAAAGTGAGACAGGGGCAGCATTTTCAAAGGTGAGGACTCAGAGGTATGCAGGGACTGTTAGTGGAAGAGTTTGCTTGAAGAGCTGGAAAATTAAATAAGGGGAGTCTAAGAAGGGTGATTTAGGAGTGCAGGGGCAGCAAGATGCCAAGGCTATGGACAGATAAATGGAGTATCAATTTAGAGTAAATTGCAGTGTAACAGTTCTGTGCACACAAATATTATGGGATTTTAGAAGCCAGGCAAGTTTAACCCTTATATCCCAGGTCTGGATATGTCACTGTTGTGGCTGGACTGGCTAGTTCTCATGGATTGCAGGATATTTCTGGCTTTTTAAAGATGGGACAGTTTTAGATCTTGCCACAGCTTGATCCATTTATGGCTCCTGGATCCTTGTATGGGAACAGAAGAAATAAAGTGAGGAATTGAGAAGAGTCTGGAGAATGAAAGGCCAGAGAAATGAGAGGGAGCAGAAGGTGGGAGGCATCCATGGGCCTCTGTGGTGGTGGTGCCAAGCAGTTTAGGAAAGTGGGAGAGAAGCCACAAGGCTGGGGTAAGATGACATTGTCAAACTGATGAAACCATGTCCAGGCCAGGAGAAGAAAAGCTGTGAGTGAGCCCAGCACCTGCCCCAGCACTGGTGGACTGTTCCAGCTGCTTTCTGGAGGTAGCTTTGGCCAGTGTCACACCAGCAGAGCTGTGATGGGATGTGCCTGTGGCCTGGTTGACCAGCCCTCCCACTCATCTTACGGGATTTTGTTTGGCCTGTGCCGGCTCTCCATGGGCCACTCTCCTTGTACATTTGGGCCACAGCCTGCTCTGCCCATGGGGATGCTTGCCAGATTTTATAGAATCATAGAATAGTTTGGGTTGGAAAGGACATTCAAAGGTCATCTAGTTCAACCCCCTGCAATGAGCAGGGATATCTTCAACTAGATCAGGGTAACACATTCCAGTGTTTCAACACCCTCGTTGTTAAAAAAAAAAACCCAAAAAACGCTGGTCTGAGACTAACTCCCCCATGGACTCCAGCAGCCTGGAGGTTCACTGCCCCTCTGGTCATGCCCTGTGGCCCCACCTTCCTGTGGGGAAGATTGCTCGAGGCATTGTTTGGGGAGGCAGCTTCTCAATTTAATTTGAAGTTTCAATTGTTATCGGGAGCACTGCAGGAGCAGGGAGTTGTAGTGGAGTGAGCCGTTGCCATTTCTTGCTGTTAATACCAGGGACATTGTAATTTTCATGGCTGTAAAGATGCCTGGAGCAGAGGGTGGGCCCACTTGAAGTTAGCAGCAATAATTTTTTTCATACGCAAGAGAACAAATGATCTTTCCAGCAAACAACCTTCACTTCTGTTGCCATGATCTGCCCTCCTCCCAAGAAAGTACTCACTTCAGAAAGACTCTGCAGCCCTGCGGGGGGTGAAGGACTACTCATAAAACAGACACACACACATGCAAACAAAAAAACCCCAACAAAACAAAAAACGCCAAACAAGCAACAACAACAACAAAACAAACAAACCACAAAAAAAAAAACCACTGAAATAAAAAGCAGCTGTTGGAAGTCAGAGCTAGACTAATGTGGGGATGAAAGCGTTTATGCAGAGCAGAGGTGGGGAATACTGGCTCAGTGGAGTGGGTGGAAGTGTCCTCATGAATGAGCAGCATGAAGCGGGGCTGCCTCAAATAACAAAGAGGAAAGGAGGGCGTTAGGATTTGATAGTACAGACTTCGGAAAAAATGAGAAGCTGAGGAGAGAAGGAAATCATGGCTAATTTAAAACTGCCTTGGAGAAGCAGGTGGGAGGAAGACCTTGAGCATTTGTTACACTGGGACTTGAAAGTAAGGAAATGGTAAAACAAGGGTTGGAAGGCAGACAAGGGAGGGCTTGTCTCCTGATTGCTCTTTAAAATTAACAATACCGACTCTCAAAGAGAACATTAGGGATTTTCTGAGAAAACGCAGAGCTCTTGGAGTAAATTGTCCTAAGGGAAAGGCTGAGGAAAGAGAATGAAGCCAGTGGCTTCCAGAAAAATGATGATGATATGATGAGTCAGAGACACTTTCAGTTGCACTGAAATATTTACTCTTTGTCCGCTTGTATCCACATCAAGCAATGAGGGCAACCCTTCTTAGACAGGTTAGAGTTATGCTATCAGGAGGCATGCTAAGGGGATAAATAACAGCACCCAGAGGAGCTTTATCAGCTCTCCCTGTTGTTGCTTGCTTTGGACCAAATTCTTATTGACTCATTGGGTGCGTACTGGGGCCACCAAGAGCAGAGACTGGACACCTCTTCCCAGTGTGCCTGCCTTTCCCTTTTTTGCATGCTTATCTTGACAGAGGTGACAACTCCTTTAAACAAGGCACATGTGATAGTGGCACTGTGCCCTTCTTGAAAAGTTGTCCGAGTCTGCATCCCACGTTTTATACAAAGAGAGTGAGGACCATCCAGAAAAAATAGGCACAAGCAGCCAATACAATCAGTTTCAATATATTCTCCTTTTTTTTAAAAAAAAGAGGCTGAACAACTCTCCAAAATAATCAGAGCTGTTAAATAACACTTATTCTGTGTGAAGGAAGTACAGTGCTATGAGACTACTGGCCCATGCCAAGGAAAACTTGGACTTGCTATAACAATGGACCAAACTGAAGGAAATGGGAGGCTGTGGTGCTTATGGGGTGTTCTGGAGGCAGCTGGCGGGAGCAGAACCTGGTGGCAGACCCGAGGGAGGAGAGGGACGTGGTGGTCATGCCATGCTGTGCATCCAGAGCGTTCCTTGGCTCACTCTACCCCAGACAGTGTCTCCCAGCAGCCAAGCCCAAATCGAGTAATGAAAACAGAGCACTGCCACCATGCAGCAGCTTTGTGCTGATCAATCAAATCACAGTGATTTCACTGAGGGAAGAATTTAGGTTTTATTTGCAAGAGTAAATACATATCTTTTTTTTTCTTTCCCCTCTGCTATACCAAATATTACCTGCTCATATTCAACAAATAATCAATATTTCTGAAACACTGTTCAGGATCCCAGCACCAGCACTGAATAAAGATATAGCAATATATATGCAAAGGTTTTAAAGCTTAGAGTATGAGGTGAACTGAAGAAATCATTTAAGGACCATATCTGATCAATCCCATATTCTGCCTCCACCTTCCCCATGCAAAGTTAATAACCTTGTTTCAAACCAGACTGTCTCTGCCCCACTCAGCCACATGCCATTGTCACAGGTATGTCGATTTTCAGACATCTGTGCTCAGGTAACAGTAGTACTGAGCAGCCCAGACTAGCTACTGACGTGGCCCAGGGTGGGGAGGCAGGGAGACAAGCAGCCTGCTTACCACAGGCTGCTGGATGGAGAGTGCTGGTCGTGTAGAGCCATATTATATTTGCTGCTGCAGAAACCCAGCATTGTGGCACTTGTGCAGAGACCCATCACAAATACGTCATGCTTCATGCAGAGAGCCACCACATGACAAATAACGCCACTTGCATGCATAGGTATCAGAATAAAAACGAGCAGTGTTTGAGCAATTATATATTAGCTGTGCTTGCCTGGTGATGGGAGGGAAGGGCTTCAACTGTGTCAGAGATTCTATATGTGAAAAGAGATTTAATGAAACTCTCTAAGCTCACAGTCATTTTCTTGTGCTTTTCAAGGAGCAGGAGGTGAAAATGTAGATTTGATTAGTGTTGCTGGCTCTGTTCTAATAAAAGACATCTTTACTTTGTCTTCCCATCCTCACACAAGGAGACATTTTAGCTCCTGTGTTTCTTTTTTCTGCCTCTGCACATGAAACATATTCCTCCCTCCTACAGGTCTCTCTGTAAAGGTATTTATCTTTGATCTTCAGGTTCCCTTAGTCATCCCCAGTTTTCAGCGGTGTTAGACATCTGTTCCTGTCTATGGCTGTGCGTGGGGCAGCCCCACTCCCCCACAGCCAGCCCCATGTGCAGTGTGGGGCAGCTGCAGCAGGACTCCCTTCTGGTCTTCCCCATCCCAGCAGCTGCTCTCCTGGACTGCATGAGATGCCCTCATGATGGCCTTCATGCAAGCAGGATGTATCATAGTGTGTAGTTGGAAAGGGGAACGCTTACAGGAACTGATGTAGAGACGAGGTGGTGTCCCCCTCGGATTGCCCCTGCTTGCAGGGAGCAATGTGAGGACGTGGCACTGGGAGGACCAGCATCATGCCAGGGCAGGGCTTCTCCTGTCCCAGACCTGCTGCACAGGGCAGGCCCCTGATGCCCTGGAGGCAGGAACAGGAAGGGAGGAATGGCTGAAACAGGAATTGCTGACAGCCTTATTTTGGTCAATGTCCCACTGAAGTCAACGGGATGTTGCTCCAGGAAAAACTGGATAAGGATCTGGGGTTTGGCAGGGGAAGAGGTTCTGTCTTCTCGCTGTTTATTCTCCGAGTGGAGCCCTAACCCTCTGTTTGTGACTTCATGATCATTTCCAGAGCTGTGCTAATGATGTCATACCCGGGGGATTCTGGCTTCAGGTGGGAAATTAACAGCAGGAGCAGATGAACTCTTTAATAAACAAAGTTCCTGTTTTCATGCAAATGTCTTTGGAAATAAGGAATGAGAGGAGTGAGAAATATAGAAATTTATGGTATAGAAGCGACACTGTTTGGAAACAGACTTTTTATGAGTTTTCCAAGAGGCGCCAGCTGCTCTTTAATGTTTTCATTTAAGAGTTTTATGTATGAAAGCTGGANGGCATTTAACCCTCCAGGGGTGAAATGTGTGGCACCAGACTGAAAAAAAATAAATGAAGTCCCTTCAGCAAGGCCAGTGGACAGGAAGCAGACAGCTACCCGTCCAGCACTTCCCAAGGAGGACCTGGGAGATGATTCGTGGTGCTTTCTGCTCTCCATCTTGCTCTCAGTGTTTCTCTGCAGCAGCTTTCTGTTTGCTCATCTACAGGAATACTCTGCATCTCGACTGCCTGATTTTGAAAAGGTGACCGCTGATGACAGCTAAGATAACAAGAGAGTGGGTTTGGGGTTTTTTTTTTGCCTTCATGAGAACACCTCCAGTTCTATTAATAAAATCCTGAATCTGACTCGTCCTTCTGAGAACTCCCAGCCTCTCTTCACCCATTCAAATCTGTATTTTTAAGCTGCTGTAGGTGGATTGTCGACAATGGTTGTTATGCAAACTCCAAGTGCTGGCTTCAAGAGCTTCTTAGAAATATGCAATGAGTAATCTTTGTTTCTGACAGGTCTACGAGGAGGGAGGGTGTGCAGTTTTGCTGAAGATAGGTTGACAAAATAAGTGTCAATTCATGACAAACTGACTGCCAAAAATACTCACATCAAACACTGAAAACAATTAGCGAACAACATGACAGAACATCTCTGAGGCTGGGGAGTGCACTGAGGACAGAACCCCTCACAACTAAATGGATATTTTAATGTTGGTTTTTTTTTTTTTATTTGGGTCAGGAGAAATGATCAGGTCCTTTGATCTCCAGCATTACTTGTAGGTTTGGTGGTCTGTTTGGTTTTTTTTGGGAACTCATAGGCAGTGGCTATACTTGAAAGATAAGATAGGTGTATTTATTTTTCGAGTTTGTTGTGTGAAGTGAGCACTGATCACATGAGACCTGGCTAATACAGTGGGATCACAGAGGTGTGAGATGGACATCAAAATCTGAGGAACTGTGTCAACAGTAGCAACCTGGACTGCAGAGGCTTCTGAACTTGAAGCTGAAGCAGCATCCTGTGCTCCAGCAGGCTGATTCATTTCATAATTTGGAAAAAGTTTATCTGATGAGAAGTTTCCCTGAATAGAGCACCGTCTGTTGATAGCTCCTTTTGTACATGGTCTGCATCAGAAGTATAAAGTGCAAGCCTTCAGATGCCAAGCTGAGCAAAACGCGGACAAGAAGGACTTCTCGGGGCAGGGGACTTGCAGCAAGATGAGGTCCCTCCCCAGACAGCAGTGCACTTGGGGGAGTCGCCATGTGGTGCAGTTTGCCATTTGACCCAAGGTGATCACATCCCACGCTGGCTGGAATCAGGCAGTTTGGCTTTGCGGCAGCTGTTTCCTGACTGCGATGAGTGGCTCCTGCGACCTGCAGAGCGTGCCAGCAGCAGATGGGGAAGAGGAGGCAGCACAGTCCTGTGACGGTCCTCGGGCTTGTGGCTGCTGCTGCCTCTGACACACAGGGTAAGTCACCTAGGAGTCAGTAACAGCAACAACCAGTGGTGCAGGCCGATCTCAGTTGACTTTCCAAGGTTCTGAACTTCTCTTCATGATAGCTCACGGTGCTATCAGCCTCCCAGCCCTCCCCAAAAAGGACTTGCATTTGGCAGAGGTGTTGAAGCGCCTATCTGTAGTATCGCTGCACAGGGTGACCCTGGGGTCAGGAGGTTCTGGAGGCCACAGCACCAGGTTCCCTGTATGACCTTACATTGCTGTTCTCCTAAAGAACCCCGTGTTGCTTTCAGCTGGCACACCCAAGTACCCACGGCAACCCACATCTTCGCATCATGCTGGTAGGCACAAGGAGGCAAAACTCAGGACTCCACCAGCTGGAAAGCCCCTTCTTTAGGCACAAAGATTGCCTTTTGCTACACCACAGCTCACAGATCTTCAGAACTTGACCAGCTCTGTGAATCCATGTTTTCTAGTGCTGAGACTCCCAATGCTTCTGCCAGACTGCTAGTTCCATCACTTCTCTCACAAGTGAGTCAACAGCCATCTGTGCCTGCTAGAAATCAAATAACTTTTGCTTTAAGAGGTTTTTTTGTCACTTATAATGAATCCCTCTGCATCACCCTGTGTGGGACATAGTGATGTCCAAGATGCAATCAGGAGGAAAGAGTATGATCTGAAGCCACCCACACCAGCCTGGTATCACCTTTCCATCTCAGCGGCACGTCAGCGAGCCAGCTGAAACGAGGCAGTTTTCTCTGTGCTTGGTGCCAAACACTATTCTCACTGAACCAGAGGGAAGTTTTGTTTTTCCCTAAATAGGAATGATTTGGCCTTTGGTGGTGCTCAACTGGAGAGAATCCAGCAGTTTTCTGATCTTGTCAGAGTGGCTGAGATGGTCATAAATCAGAAGGGCTGCTCCAGAAATATTTTTCCTGGGTTTGATTCTCAATCCCACCATGCTGGTATAATGAAAAGAAAAATTGAGCCCACCACTGGTTTAATTTTACAGATAACCGCTCTCTTTCCAGGCAATCTTTGTGATTAATTTTTCTCACAGTCTGTCTGGGGTTTTTTTGGGTTTGTTTCATAGGGCTGTTGAGTTTTTTTTACCCTCCTCTCCCCTTCCATATGGGGAAGAATAAAGTGAAGAAACAACATTTTCAGAGAAGAGGGATTTGGAAAGAGTTGCTGTTTTCTGGGAGTCTGCTACAGCTGTTAATTTGTGGAAAACCTCAGTGGAAAGTAAGCAATATGGCAGCATCACTTTACACGGGAATTCAGCAATGGCCTCGTTCCAAACCATGGCTGATTTAGGTTCTTGGCTTGCACAACCAAAGCTTCATGTAGTGTCATGCTTTTTTTAATAGATAATGTTGATGCAGCTGTGGAAAGTTCTGATGTTCTTTTTTATTCTAACGTGGAATTGTCATCATTCAATAAAGCTTAAGCATTGTGGAGCTGTGATGTTGTTTGTCTTTGCTTGTCAGATGTTGGTGTGTGAGCCTGAGACAGGCTGAGAAGTTGTTTGGGAACAAAGAAAAGGCTCCCTCCCTTCCTCCTTGTCTCCTTCATAGAAATGCACACAGACCCAAACTCCCATCCAAAAAGGCAGAAATGCTGAGAAAATTTGGATCTGGGCTTAAATATTGTGGGCTGGGACCCTTCTGCTTTTCCAGAGCACGCACACTCTCTTCTTCCTGTAGGCTTTGCTCCTCTCCAGCATTTGTCATGCATAGTTGGTGGCATATCAAGATTCTGAGTACTGTACTGAGTGCAGTAACCTCTTTTTCTTGGATGGACATTTTGTTTGTGGAGAATACAGCATGGTGCTCAGTTGTCTGGGCAGAAATGAACACTGAGGAAAATCTCAGCTATGTGATGTCTATTAGATCAGAGATTAATTTTCCAGTAGAAATGTCCAATTATTCAAACCTCTCCAGTAGACGAAAGAGCTTTTGACAGTCTGTTTTTCTGAAAACCCTGCAGTTCAGTTGGCATGGATTAGATGACCTATTAGAGATTAGAAAAGGGGAAAAAGGTTTCTAATTAATGTCAGCCCAGCTGTTAACTTGGGGAATATCAATGAGTGGTAGCACAAGACAGCTGCTACAGATATTTCTGTGGTCACAGTTCATGTGTATATTGCTACCTGGACCTTCTGCATAAAGCATTGCACGAGTTCCCCCTTCCCCAGTAAGGTGATAGTGTGCCCTGGAGCAGCTGCTTCTTCTTGGCTCTGCCTGCTTTTCCAAGGCAGGCTTTTATGAATGGGGAAGTCCCATTTTTTTCTTAGCGCTACCTTGTCACATAGTGACTGATTCACTCACCTCCTTATCTCTGGGCCATATGACTTGCTTTGACTGCATCTTCCTCACCAACTTGGCTACGTATCTTGTTTCTTTCCCCCGGGGTGAATTAGGGCAGAATCCTTCAATCCTTAGAGTTTCCCCACACCATCTGGAGAGAAGAGGAAAACCAGAGATGAGCCAGAAAGAGTCAGGCAGAGAAAGATGAAAGAATTTGGAGGCGGGAACTATTCACTCTTGGAATGAAGGTTCCTCCTGGCTGGCCTAAGGCAGAGCAATTTACGCTTTTCTGCAAAATGCACAATGGCCTAGGCCCTGCTCTTAGGAGTAAACGTTTCAGAGGTGCCTGAGGGGGCCCCTATTCATATTTTTATAAGGTACTTGGTCTCCTTTGGGTTTCAGGCTATATCCCCACTGCCAGTACTGGAGTAAACTTGAAGTGGGGCAGAGTCTTGTGGAGATACTTGAGCTAGGCTGAAGAAGTTGAGCTGATAGAAGTAGCTTACCCATAGCAGTGTATTTGTCAGACCATTATACCTGCCTGCTGTGATCCCTTATCCTGTGCCAAGCCCTGTTGAAAGCTGTCTCTAGTTCACACTGGGACTGTCCGTGCAGCAGAGGCTTGTGCTGCAATCCTGACTCCTCTGCAGCAACACACTGATGCTCCAGGACCTAAATGCCACAGTCAGGGCAAAGCATGCGGTTTGGGAGCTGGAGTCCTGCCAGTGCTTTGGCGAATGTTTTGTAGGGCTGAACCCACATTCTCTATTAGCACTGTTAAATGCTTTCCTGTTTTTCTCTGTCCACTTGAACTCACACTGCAGCCCTAACCGACTATCGCATTTTGTTTTTAATGACAGAGCAAAGGTGCCAAAATATTTCAGTAGCTCCCCTAGGAACATCTGCGACTTCTTTAGCTAGTATTTTTACAGCTGGCCATAACTTTATTTTATTTTTGAATGCTAGTAGTTGTGAATCTGGGACCCTGAAGGAAAACAATGGCTAATTTCCCTTGCATCAGGATTTAAAACTTGTAAAAAGCTACTCTTGCACCTTTGAATAGATCACCAGGAATGGAGCTAAGGGGTACTTTGTCATTTGACAGACCAAGTTTCTGAGCTCCAGACAGAGCTTAGACCATCCTTCAGGCTCAAGATACAGTCTGTGTTTGGAGCCACCAGGATCAAAACCTACAGACCCCTTAAGAGACAGCTGCTGCTGCTGCTGCTATTGAGGTTCATGCTGCCGTGTGGCAGGAGAGCCATCTGATCACTGCCTCCAGTGCAGTTTCTGTCATCTTTGATGAAAAGGGGAAGAATAAAATATCACACCCCTAAAATGATACCAAAGTCTAGGAACAGGAATTAGGTTTGGGAATTTGAACTTCCATCTTGTAAAAATGCTGCAGACCTTTAATTGCAGCTCAGATTTATTACGTACTAGCTATGCTTAGTTGATCTAACGATGAAAATACGCCAAAGATGTTTAGTCATTGTATCAACCTGTCACTCATAATCTTTGTGTGGCACCTCTCTCTCCCTCTACTGAGCTAGAAAATCATGAAGAGAAAAAAAGACATGCTGCAGAGCTACCAATTTTATTTAACTACCAGCAAAGAAGCTTTAGACTGAGTTTTAGACTGGCTTTGTCTTTGACTCCTGCTGCAGTGGAGGCTGTACGTGACCTTACATTCGGATGCAGCACCAGACACCATTTCTGCGTGTGGCCCCCACCCACCCGTGAGAGCTGCACCCTGTTTCTTGAGGGCAAAATGCTGGGGGCGGGCAGGTCTGCAGCCACAGTTTGCACAAATGTACCAGTGGCACTTGCAGGCTGGTGACACAGGCAGGCTGCAAATCAGCACTGGGTGTATCTGCTCTTGGAGAAGTCCTTGATGGTCTACCTTTCTGGGAGGAGCCAGGTGAAGGATGCCACTGGTGGAGGATGGTGTGAAATGTCACTTTCTGAAAGTGACATTGCTTCCCGATGTAGGTGGACCCACGCCAGCATGCTCAAGCACTGGTTAGATCTGACTGTCAGATTTCCCACAACTCAGGGGAAAAGCTGATGTGACGTAGGATTCGGGGTTCCTGTTGGGGCTCATTCCCAACACAGACAGGTAGCTCTGATGGGCTGTTATGGTGCTCCCCTGGGGACAGAAAAGACAATACTCCTCTCACTTGCGCTGGGACCACGAGCTTGTCATTTCCTCAGATCCAGCAGCGTTTCTTTCAATGTTCTTCCAGGTGGGGGGGGAGGTAGGCTAGGAAAAAAGTCTTGATGCTTTTTTCACATTTCCATGGACCTGCCCAGTCAAATTCAGTGGCAGCTTTGCTGTTAATTGCAACTCAAGCAGACACAATGTTGAGTGTGATAAAATCCAACAGAAATCTTTAAAACTCCCCAGAATGCCTCCAGTACTGCAGTTAATTTTTTGTCCGTGACTTCTCTACGAAACCAGATACATCTCATGCAATTCAAGAAGGCTTAGTGCCTTGACCTAAGTGCTAAGGTATTGCATGATCTGCCTGCCAGATACCACAGCCCCGACGATACAGACAGGTAATTGGGTCACCACTTGTGAACTTTTGACACACACAGACTTAGGCCTGATAGCGCAGATGCCCTAAAGCCAGTAAAGGCAATTCACCTATCACCATGAATCTAACCAGCACTGAACTTCAGTCATTTAGAGTAAGGTGGCTTCAATCCTCTCCATTTCAATCCTACCTGAAGGCACAGAACTTGTCTATGTGGATGTCTTCCAGGAGATGCCCAAAGGAACTGGTGGAAGTGCTGTGCTGGTGCGGTACCATGCAGGGACACTCGCCGGGTGCTGTGCAGACGTGTGTGCAATGCCCACTTTGGGACCCTCCACGGGGGTGAATGGTGTCCTTTAGCACTTTAACACCATGGCAGGAGCTGTACATGTGTATCTCTGTGCCACAGCAAGCCCACAGAAGCAATGCTGGGCTGTAACAGGGGAGCACGGCTAAGGACTGGGCCTGGCAATGCTGCTGTTTCAGGTGTGCGTGAGACAGGAGGTGTCCTAAAATTGCCTCCACTCATCTTTCATAAATGGAAAATGCAGGGTTTGGTCAGCTCACCTCCCTCTGTCCCTGCTGTATTTGTGTATTCTGCATATTTTTTCCTCATAATAGATCTCAATACACTTTCCCATCAGCTCATGCTGTTATGTCACTCTCCAGTGGGTGAACTCAGTATGACTAGGAAACACTGAAGGAAAATGAGATGCAGATGTGGTAACTGCATTAATATTCCCCTTCAGTGCAGTTGCTGTTGGGGAGCTCAGGCTGTTAATTTGACTTTGCTCCTCCACAAAGCATGCATACATCAAAGTGTCAATCTTATCTGCCTTTTGTTTCAGCCCACCTGCCCCCATGGAACAGCTTGTTCAATGTACTTCCATCCTCCCTGGTCATTCTCCATGGGTGCATCACATCTGGCGGGGCCCACAGGGGACCCTGGAACCTGAGAGGGGCTTGGATCTGTGGTTGAGTTATGTCATGTCTGAGTGGTGCTTGTTTGTGTATTTTCAGAAAACCCGGAGTAAAAAAGGTTTTTCCCCATAAATTAATAGTGACCTCAAAGCTCCCATGGTGGAAAAACTGCTATGTGATGCAATGCCAGTAAAATAAAAGCAACTGCAGCTTCATAGAAAAAGCAGTGATATTCTGATTAATTGCTCTGTTTTCTGGGGTTTCAGTAAAAATGTCTGCTGATTATTTCTGAAACTTACGATGACTGTCTAAGTGCATAACCCCTTCTTAACATCAATTTGGCAAACAGAAAAGGAAATATATCATACAATATTCCGCATGTAGGGCCAAGTTCTGTCATTTATCTGCTTGAAAAGCCTCTGTTGAGTGCCTTGGGATTTCTCCCTGCAGAATGATGGCAGGACATGATCCAGACCCAATATAAATGTAACGTATGAACCAGTATATCTTCAGATGGAGAAAACGTGTGTGGAATTTCCCTGTGCTATCATGTGCATATTTTATAGGCAACTGCATGCACAGTTATTGAAAAGAAGCACAGACATCTGTGGTTAGACATCAATGACTATTGTGGGAGGGAAAAGAGGGAAACTGGAAGGCTTAGAATTTGTGCTTTATTGGTTTACCGAGAAATACAAGGCGAGAGAAATGAAAACAGTTTAGGATAGAACTGTAAGGAGGGGGGATTGGCATTGCTGGCAACACTGATGAAATATAATGTCCTTGCCAGAAGAGTATAAATAATGGGTTTCCTGATAGAAAATGTTGATGAGGCCAGTAGGGGGGAGAGTATGAGGAAAATGTATGCATGTGGAAACTGAGTTTTATTTTGGCAGTGACTGAAAATAACCGTGAAGCCTGGCGCTTATAAACCTGGGAATCCTGAAATTAATAATTTTCAGAGTTAACTGTTGGAGAGTGACAGCCGCATGAGGACCATTTTCTTTTCAGGTCTTGCATATCCTTGCCTGTTTTAAGTCCCCAGATTCACTGCTGGCTACATAACAGCTTGTGAACCAGTAGTTAGGCGAGAGAGCAGCCTTCATTTCAACAGCAGCCACGGAGGCTGCAGAAAGTGCTGGGGGCAACGGGCTGTTTGGTAAAGGGCTCTGCTTTGGACAGGTTTTACATTGCACACACCTGATTGATGCCTTCCTTAGGTGAGTTATACACCACCACTATCTGTCCTGTGCTGTTCTGTTCTAGTCCTGTCTCCATGGGGAGGGTGTCCCATATGGTGCTCTGTTTCCATGGAGCTTCCTGCTTAAATCTACACTGTGGAACACATGTAAGCTTTCTTGTCCAAACTCCTGCTCAGAGCTTCACAGGGAGATCAGGTTTTTCAGGGCCTTGCTTGGGCACATTCTGCATCTCTCCAAAGATGGAGATTTCACAACTTCCCTGGGCTGTAGGCCTGCTTCACCAAGTGGGATGATCCTTCTTTATGACTTTCAGTGATTGGTGCTGATCCAGGTTTTAGGCCTTTACAACAGAGGATGTTGCTATTCATTGCCTTTGGGGCGGGTTTGGGCTGGTTGAGTAGAAGCAGATGAAGGAAGATTTTCTTGGCTTGACAGCAAACCTCAGTATCGGCCCCAAGAAACTGGATCTAAAGAGGTTTCCACAAAGGCAAGCCTTAGGCTACCTGGCAGAGAGAAAGAGGATCCTGAGGGGAATAGTTCAGAGCACCTCTGTGAAGCTTCTCTTTTGAAATGCGCTCAAGAAGTGCTGGCCTGCTGGCCTATCTGCACTGGTAACGACAGGCATGTAGGAAGAGTAGATTCCCCCTTGCTTCCTGTGTGCATCCGCTGTGCACAAGCCTTTCTACAACCAACCCTGGAATTTGCACCCTTTTTTCTTCATCTGGACAGAAAGCTAAGGAGGTCTGGAAAGCCAAAGTGGGGAAAGGTGCTGCTGAAGGGCATTAATTCAACAGCTTGCTTTCATACACAAGTAATGATAATGCTGATGATTCATCAGCCCTTCAGCTCCTTATCTGGTGCATAGGTTGTGATCGTCCTTCAACTGACCTGGGCATTTGTTGAGATAGAGAAGTATTTGTGATAAACCACTGTTTTTGATCACCTGGGAGCTGGAAAGTCTTGGTCTTAAAAAGGATCTGGCGGCCAAAGTCCCAAACTAAATCTACTGCCTTTAAACCTGGTGGCTTTCCTCTACAAATACAAATGTATTGGTGGTTAAGATCTCAAAACAACCCATCAAATACATCCACACATGTTTAGGGGAAAGCAGACTGGTGATCAGTTAATAGACTTGCTACACTGTGCCCCTAGTCCCCATATAGTCAGACCCTGGTGGGTAGCAGAGGAAAAGTGTTCTCAATAGGTAGGCTCCTAAATTCCTCCTTGCTGCCAGGAGCTGTAGTCTGAACAGTCAAGCAACAATTACATTAGATAGGGAAAACCAAAAACATGAACAATTTTCTAGACCAAGCACAACTCCATCAATTCTACACCATGGCATGAAAAAGAAAGCCAGAAGCTTTCTCAGAATTTTGCTTTCATATGCAAGCATGATGCTCTGCTTGAGGATTGCCACTGGCCGAGGAGATGTGTGGTGCGGTGACCCCCGTGGTGTGCTGCCCAGCTGTGGTTCAGGCCCCTCCATCCGGGGCAAGCTCCTGGCTGGGAGGATGTTGCAGAAATGTTTGCTACACCCTCTTTAAACTTCATCTGTGCTTAGTTTTCCTGGCAGATAGGGCTGAATTTTCTAACTATTCATTTTGAAGGAAAAATGTAAATAGTATGCAATGGTAAGATACTGCCACAGGATGTTTCATTTTGTGTGCAACTCTTGCTTTGGTCCTTTGCTCCATGCTAGGATTTGATGTTGTAATGAAGAATCACAATGTGGTGCCACATTACTGGAAAACAATGCAGGTCACCCAAAGCTAGTGGGCTACAGGTTACTCCTAAAATTCCATGCATGCCTACAGGTTGCTGGGTGACTGGTGAGCCTCTCTCAGACTGCCAATAGCATTCCCCTTGGAATAGTGCTTCCCTTTTGCTGTACTTGCAACCTGGCTTCTCAAGAGAGCAAGGCTCATGGGGTCTTGCTTCACATATGTGTGAAAGAAAGTCCCTGACAGCATCTTTCAACATGTGGTAGATTTCAATCAAATTCATCAGGAGGGCGGAGATCTCAGCAATTTTATGCTCTCTTAACAAAATTTGTAAAAATAAACAGCCAGGTAAAGAGGAGACAAGTCCTCATTGGTATTCCTGTTGTGGGAAAGGCTAAAGTATCAGCTTGTATCTCCTTACAGCATCTGGGTGGGAGACACAAAGCTCCAGAGTTTTCCCTGGTTATGGAGCTGTTTTTTCATTTCCCCACCCCAAGTCCAGGGGAAGCACTGCATAGCGAGAGGCGGAGCTGGGGCTGGTTTCCCATCTGCAGTAAAGATGGAAGTGCTGGAACCGCTGCACTTTGGGTTCAGTCAAGACACAGCCTCTTCCTGGGCCCCTTTGGATCACTGTCCACTGTGGCAAAGGCTGGTGTGTAAAATGTGTGCACGTCTCCTTCTGGCTGCTGGACATTTTTTTTACAACGGAGCACAAATGCTTACCCAGAGTCAACTGCCTCTGGCCTCCTGTCTGCAGAATCTCTTTTATGAAGTAAATGTTTATGCTTTCAGACTCCCTCTAGGCCTGTATACTCATTCAGCACATGGCTGCAGGATAAATCTGTTCTTGCAGTTAGCAAAGGCGTAAATGCATTCTCCAAAATCCTCAGCAAAACCATGAGAATTGGAGGGACACCAAACCCAAACATTCTTCTCGTTTACGCTGTTAGAGCTGCTGGGAAACTGGATATTTTGCAAAGGAACTGGCTTTTCTCCCCCCCTTCACTGCTCTTTTTTTTTTTTCCCTTGAAGTCTGCAGCAATGGAATGAGTGAATTATTTCCTGGGGCAGCTGCTGTGTAACATCCAATACTTTATTCTTTGAGCTCATAAAAATAAGTGCATCAAGAAGAAGAAAGTGGCAAGTTGCTCAGTGTTCGAGAGGACAGGGTGGCTCCAGAGATTTCATGTTTGTTTTCTTGGCATGTGCTAGATATGTCCATCTTTTCTCTTTAAGCTTCTGCAGGCACCACCTGCCCCTTGTTCTTCTTCAAAAATAGATGAATTAAATCTGAGACACAGGGCCTCGAGGGAGTGCCTAGGGAAGGAGAATAGAAAACAGTAGGAAGAGAGAGGCTTGTATCTCTCTTGAAGGGATGGAGATGATAGATTTAAAAAAGCCTTAAATGTCTGAACAGTTGGTGAAAACTGTCAGCCATCACGCCTTACTTGCATACTTACATACCTCCACAGGCAAATTTCCATCCATGAATTAAGGGAAGAGACGTCATATAAACGTACGGCCTTGGCCCCTCTTATGGCTCCATTCCTCTCCAAGCCATGCAAGGTGTCACGGTCCCACAGCAACGGCCAAAGCTTAGGCCAAACAACTGGCTGCTCAAAATTGCTTTGCTCATCTTGCAGGATCCCTAATCTAAGCTGTTGGGGTGGAAAATGCAACTTCTTTCCCCTGAAAACAAAGGTTGAGCAGGCAGTAGCTGAGGTCTTTGCTGTGGGATCTGAAACATCCAGGCTCACTGGGAAGGAGAAATCTCTCCCTGGCTTCTGCCTGCAAGGCAGGCTGGAGGGAAGGGGAAGGTGTAACCAGCCTGCTGGGGAGATCAGTTAAGATGCATAGAAAAGGAAACCGAGGACTGTGTGAACCACGCACATCAAAGTTAGCAGGGCATAAGCTCGTAAGCTTCCTTTCATCCGAGGCACGCTTCTCAACAGGCTTCCTACCATAAATGTTATTGCAACGTGCCCATCCAAACAAATAGCAGAGGAAAGAGCAAAGCAGCGCTTGGCTTGAGGGTCTCTTTTAAGGAGCTTACACCCAAGAGGCACCCAGCACCACTGGCGTTCCACCCATGGTGTTGCCTGGAGTGCCGTAGACAGGGGACCCACCTGCAGCACCCACCCAGGGCAGCATCCGTCACCTCCTCGCCTCCCTCTCTGCAAGCAGCCACAGCATCAGCTGAGGCAAAGCTGTGCAACTTGTGAAAGTCCACGTTGCTATGCTGATTCACACTCTCCGAGGATGTGGCCTGTCCTCACTGCCTTGCTAGCTGGTCTTCAGATCAATATTATCCTAGGGATTTTGGACGCTCATGCACAGGAAGCAGCTACGTGCTGCAGCTGAATGCACTTCAGAGGAACACTCGCAGGCCATATTTCTCTGCTCCTTGGAATATTGGAGTGGTCTCCACTATTTCATACATTTTAGTGCAAAAAAATCGTTCCCTCCTGCCTTCATCTTAGATGTAGGAGTGGCAGAACACACCCTTGGAACATTGTTTAGGCAGTTGAGAAGGGAACAAAATATATGTGGATCACTTTCATCCATCCTGTGCTGGTTTTAGGCCTTGATACACCTTGATATCATTGGGACCTTCTTGGGCATAGAGAAGGGTGAGTGTGAGACCCCATGAGTGTGTTGAGCAGCAGCAGGGTGTGCTACGCTGCAATTCTCACAGAGTATGATTTGGGGCCCCACCCCCCAATCTCTCTGCTCCTCATCTTCCCATCTGTGAAATGAGACATCTCTTTGCCTTGGGAGATGGCTCTGAGATAGTTGGAGGAGTTGTACTTTTTTCATTACTATGTATTTCTGTTTATGGGGTCTTCAGGGTTTAATGGTGTCAAATGGTATTTAATGTTGTCCTAGTTATGTGTGGAGGCTGGGAAGAATGAGAAGGACATTATTTGAGGTGAAAGAAAGTCTGTCTGTGACCTTCTAAGGCCATAGCTCAGAGCACATAAAGAAAATGTACAGACAGAAACTTTCTGACCAATGTATTTTCTTCCTTATAACAATGTATGTGGTGTTTTGAAGTAGGAAAAATACAGACATGCCAAAGGTGATGAAATCAATAAATTAGTATCATATTAACGAAAAACCACTTCATCCACAGAATGAAGGTTTAAACAAACATTAAATAGGAAAGAAAGTTGCCTGGGAGGAAACCAGTGCTGGAATTAACTGTAACCAGATGCAAACTACCATTATCTTTCTGAACAATGTGAATTTATCTCCACCAACAGTCCAAAGTGCTTACTATAATGCTAGCACAATTGTTGGGGAGTCTGCTTTGGCAACCTATAGGCTTTTTTAGTTATAAAAGGACAAATTCTTACATTATGGGAGGGATATGCAATGAAACATACATATTTTTTAAATTAAGAAAGTCCTTTCTTCTCTTCATGTGAAATTAACAAAAAAAAGAAAAAAAAGACAAACATGGAAACTTTCTTGTGATGCAAAGTCCTGACAAGCCATGTAGAGGAATCCAGAACGTCCCTGTTCCTCACCACAGGTCTGCCACTGCTTTACTGCACAGCCTTGAACAAGTCATTTACTAACACTGTCCTTTTATTTCCCCTGCAGAAGGGATAAACTGTCCTGAAGTAGATGTTAGACAGTATGTTAAAAGCGGGATCCAGAACTGGCTAAAACAAGGAAAGTACCATGTTATTACAAGAGGGCGACCTCCTCCAGGACAGAAGCATTAGTCATGGTCTGTGTAATGAAGAGGAGGTGAAAAAATTAAAAGAGGGAGACCAAAGCCTTACCAAGGACACTGTCAGTGAATTTGCATGGGCAACTGTCAACTAAGACTGGTTTGAGGATAACGTCCACTGGTTCAGCTTCCTAATCACGGTTTGAATCTCCTTGTGCTATTTAGTTGTCCTCCACAAGTAGTCCCAGTATGGACACTGCTACTGCTCCTGGAGCACAGCACCACTCAAGATGTGCTGGGTGGTAAGAGTCTCCTCCTAAATCAATCTTCAAAACAGGGATAATATGCCAGAGACCTTTAGTGTATTCACTAAAAGTAATACTTTACAAATGCTTCCATAAAGTGGCACAGCTGGAGTTTGAGAAGGCTTTTTATTGCTTGGTGTTTTGCTTTAAAAGTAAAGAGCAGGAAGGAATACACACTATGGATGGCTGTGTTTATAGGAGTGGAGAGATCTGGATGTGTAGATTGAAATCCTGTGTGGAAGTGTGTGAAGCAAACCAAGTATATCCTTGGGAATTAAAATAAAAATAACCCGTGACCTTTCCCTAATGAGCTGTGTGAAAGGTTGGTAGTGATGGCCAATAGACGGCACTTGTCATAACAGCATCTCATCTGCTGTTTCACAGTGGGAGTCACAGCAAGAGCTCACTACTCCTGATTTCTCCATCCACTTCCAGCATAGCATCCACTCTGTGCCGAGTCCTTTAACTACCCTCATCCTTGCAGCTACAGATTGCCTTATGTGATATACAAGTGCTCACGGTATACTCAGATCCATTTTCTTTCAGTGTGTAGTTTGTCCCATCTGGTTTCCTTTCCCTATCCTGCATTTTTACATGGAGGTGTATGTGCCATCATGAGCCTTCTCTTCATGGAGCAGTTCATACTGCGCTGCCAAAGGGGCTGGAGTTTCAGGAAATATTGTGTGGTTGTCCACTAGCTCCCAATTCCCCATAAGGGAACACTGCAAAGTCTGTCCTTGTGCATCTAATTTAGGTTAGAAATGAGTCTTTGACCCACTTTTAGATGTCAAGAAAATCACTTCCAGTGTTTCAGGCCAGTGTTAAGTGGAGGAAATCCGTACAGTCCTTATGAAGGTAATATACTGGCACAGCATCATTAATAACAGACTTTTACCTAAACTGCCAATGTTCCCTTGATTTTCATTCTTGATAGTAATTTCTTCTCTCTCCACTCCAGTGTGCTAGTATTTCGTAACTGTGAGAGCAGTAGTAACTGTGGGCCCTTCTGGCTTTAAAGTAAATGCTTTCCTCAGTGGGAAAATGCCCTCTGGTTCCACAAAGAGCATGCATACCACACTGAAAACCAAAACAAACACTCATCAGATCTTCCTGCAGAAATTTGGGAACTTGGGTTCTCGTATTTGTGTGTGTGTGTGTCTCTTTCTTTTTAAAGACTGATGAGGTTTAGTAGAAAGGACAATAGCCAGCGTGAGGGATTTTTGCTGTTTGCTCAGTGTGCCCGAGGGAGTGTGTGAGAAGAGGAAGGAAGAGTCCTCAGGCACAAGCACCAAGCCTGACCTCACCCCACACCATCTGAGGCAGATGGGGTGCCTGTTGTGGTAGCAGAGCAGGGTGGCTGTGCTGGCACCACCAGTGACATCAGCAGGTTTGCTGGCAGCAGCAGCAAGCAAGGTGGCCTTAAACAAACCGAGCAAAGAAGTCTGTCAGAGCAAACACAGCTCTATTGCTATGTAAGGGACTGTGGTCCATCCTTGTGCCTCTTCGTTTTTCTCAGTGCTTATTAAGTATATTTGCACTGGTGGCACCTAAATACGTCCAATTCAGAAGGCAGTGTCGTCTTTTGTCGGATGAGCCAGAGGCACCATGCTGCCTCATGCAAGCTCTACATTCACCCTCTCCCGAGCTCCCTCTGATCCCCAAATCCTGTGTGTTTTGCTCCTCCTGAGGTCCTGGGGCTGGTGAGGAAGGGGCCTGTGCCCAGAGAGCCTGGCTAGGGCTGGCTCCTGCTGGCATCCTTGGATGCTCAAGTCTGCCTGCCTCTGCTGGTTGGGACCAGAGTATGCTGTGGCAAACGCAAGAATTTATTTAATAAAACAGAGTTTATTGGAGAATCAGTATTAATCCATACAGGAAATGTAGCTTGCCCTAAGTTGTCTGAATCCCAGCCTTTGATGTGGGAGTCTCCCTGGTCCCCTTGGAAAAGTTTCAGGACTTGGGTTTTCAGCCTGGTGTCCACAGTATGGACCCTGGTGCCACCAAGACCCAATTCCTCTGTGGATGTGCTTTTGGAGTTCCCTGCATGAACAAGCTATATTTGACCAACATGGCCCAGTTGTTCCTACTCATCCAAATCACAGGATTTCAGTGTTTCAGCAGTGGCTGTGTCTAGACAGTCAATTACTCTCTGCTCTCATGTCTCTTAAGAAACTTCAGTGCGAATGTCTTCTTTGACCTTGCATGTATAATTATTTGTCTCCCCTATAAATAATGGATTTCTTTGTTGCTGGTTGGTGCCAATTCATTAATATTTTGTTACCTTCTTGAGTTTCAAACACACTTAGCATCTTTCCAATTTACTCTTGCACCAAAGCCTGGTCCTTTGCATGGTTCCTAGCCCTTCTCTCAGATGCTACTTCCGAAGTTTTCCAGAATCCCATTCAGTTTAACTATATATCTTCCACTGATGTGTGCTATGACATCATCCTATCTTAGCTTTTGTTCATGAAGAATGGGATGATTGTTTCCCTCCGCTCACGTGTTCAGACTCAGAGAATCTCCTCTTCATTTTCATCATCTCCATATTGAACCCAGGAATCTCAGTTTTGCCCAGTGAGGGAGAAGGAAAGATATGGGGCAAAGTGGGACCAATTCTCGGGGACGTGCACTTTACATAATACGGAGTCATTTCAAAGGTATTTGGTAGCAAAGCCCCACGGAGGGCAAACCCAAAATTAACCTGATGAGCATGTGGAAAGTAAATTCCTAAAACGGTTGCAGTGTCACGGGCTGTGCTTCCCAGGTGATAGCTGGCGGTCACGGTTCTTCAGTTTTCCCTTTTGAAAGCCCGGCCAGGTCAGGTTAGCGCTGCGTGTCTCGGGTAACCCCTCGCAGCACACGTGTGCTTCTGGGGGCAGGAACAGCACCACATGAAGCTTGGTGTGGCAGAGCTCCAGCTTTGGTTAAGGCCCCCTCGGGCACTCTTCTAATTGAGATGCTTAGTATGGGTAATTAGTAAGGGCGCTAATTGTCCGTTTTTAAGATCTCATCTTTCTCACAATGCAAATTGGCTGGTGGAGAGGAGAAAAGGCACAGGAACTGTCAGTACCTCTCTGCAGACAGCTCACTGCACTTAAGGAAATAGTCTTTGAGAAGTGCAGTGAGTTTACTGTAATCTGCCCAAAGGCTCTGTTGCTAAGTCAGCACCTTGTGAAAATGATAGCAAACCACCCTCTTCTCAGGCAGGATAGGAATTCACAATGAGCTTATCGAGAGGAACTACAAACTTGACAAGGGCTGTACCTCTCGGATGGGATCAAAAGGGCACGGGAAAGGGGTCGGCGGGCAAGCGGGGCCGTGCGCTCTCAGATCTCTTGGAAAGTTCTCTTAGAGAGAGCACCAAGACTGTACTGTTATGATGCAACTCACTCATCCTCGCCCCACATTTGCTTTGGGTCCACTGCTCCACCCCCTCTCCCTGCATTTGGAAGAGCTAGGTGACTGCTTGGTAAATGGCAATAAAGGCACCCGAATGCTCAGGTTGCCTTTCCAGGGTGAGGGACCCAGGTGTGGTGTGTGCAGACAGCCAGTCAGGGTACCCAGCTGACAACATTCAGGATGGCCCAGGCTCCCCATCCTCTCTGTCCCGCGTGCCTCACCCTTGGCGATGAGCAATCCATCCCTGCCTGCCTGGAGGCACAGGGGCAGCACCTCAGCACCGGGCAAAAAAAGGCAGAATTGGGTTAAAGTGGTTGAGGCAGGGATCTCACTGGCTCTGCTCGCTGGTATCTGTTTAGCACAGCGAGTGTGATGTACCCCAGTGCCTGTAGTGGTTCATACTTGCTCCCAACCTCCTCGCGCTGCAGAAACTGGGAAATTGGCTCTTTGTGGCTGTTCTTGGGGGTGCTGGAGCGTTCCTCCCAGTGACGGAGTATTGTAAAACCACACAGGTCTCCACTGCTTCCCTGGGAGTTAAAAGAAGCTGAACTTTTTCTCGGGTTTACTGAGATCAGCAGGAGACCAGTGCACAGAGCATCAGCGATGCCTACCCTGCGATGCCAATGAGTTCAGCAGCAAGGAGAGCTGCGTCAGTGGCAACTGCTAATCAATGTGTACCCTCATCAAGATATGGAATTTCCTCCCACCTGCATCTTGCTGCTTACTTGGGCTCTCCAAAGCTGTTGCTGTTTCCCACAGTGCGTGTGCAGCCCCGATCTTGTAAACTGTCCAGCTTGCAAATACCAAAACTAACAACTGTGGGAGCAGTGAATACTCGGCTCTGAGCTCTGCTCACTGGGTCCACATCCTTGCTCAGGCTGCTGGACTAGCTGGTGGCTGGTTCCCTTCTTCTCCAGGAATAGTGGGAATAATTAATTTATTCCTGCTTCTCCTTATGTTGAGGTGTTGGTAGGCTGATGTGAGGTGAACAATGCATCACTCTCTGACATGAGCTGTGTGAGTGTAGCCCACTGGCAGACAAGTAGTCTGATGTCTTGGGAAATAGTCTTCATTAGGCTCCTGCAGCTGGCTGGCTGGTCTGAAATGCTGATGTTTGCATTGGTTACAGGAGGCCCCAGCTGCAGACTACAATTTCCCAAGATTCAGGGTATTTTAGATCTGTGGGTTTGGTTTGGACTCTTGTTGAGAGGCAGTGACCAGTTGTTTTAAGTGGAGAGCTGACTTCACATGATAAATCTGCTTCCTGCAGTTTTGGGCAGTAGCTGGATTCATCCTGTGCATTTGTGTACAAAAAATACCTAGATTTCAGAAGTCTTTTGTTTCATCAGCTATGGAATTTAAAACTCCCTTTTTGTTACACAGTTGTGTCCTTGGTGTTCTGCACCCCCACTGAAATATATTTGCTCCACCATATCCCCCATAGCTTTCTCCACCATTTAGTATTGTCAGCTCCTTCCCACGTCTCTGTCTCCCTCTAACTTCTGGTTGTCTTCCACCTTCTAAGTGCTGTCACCTCAGCTCTTTTCCATGCTCCCATGTCCCTGTTCCCAACATGCCCTGGCATCTCTCATGACCTATTCCCTTGAGAAGTCTGTCTGAAAAGCAGATCAAGGCTAAGCACTTTAACTGGATCAAAATTATATTTTTACATTTTCTGCAACTGTGGCAGTGTGGATTTTAATGGAAACTAAGCACACTTCATAAGTCTTTGCGAGGCCATACACCACCCGGATCTGGTGCTGCACCATTGCAGCAGGGGCAGGGCATCCTTTGCCATGTGCAGACCTCAGCTGTAGCTGACAGGTACGGCTTGGTAAAGGAAGGCCTGGTAAAATCATGACTCCTGCTGTAAAACTTAGGCTAAGCAGAGAAGGGCTCTGGGAGAGTGGCTTAGCAAGAATAGGGGAGGCGAGGCTTATTGTGTGCTTACACTGTGGTGTCTGGTGGTTGGTTAGAATAGGTTTGTTGTGCCTGATAAGTATGTAAAATAACGATCGACTAATGGCATAAAAAGACCAGGATTTTGGTAAATAAAATTTCTCCTTTGCACCTGCCTAGGGAGTCCTCGCTGCTTCATTCCAACCTTATCACCCCATCTCTACATCAGGCTGCAGTGTTGGGCTACCGTCAAGCTCACTTAAAACCATGCTGCCATCACCAAAGGGTCTTTCTGCATTTTCCCTGGTTCATGTGCCACAGAGTGTGGTGTGAGCACTCCTGCAGCCACGCTGTTGGAACAGTTTGTTGTTCCAGGTGGAAATGCGTGACCTAGTGGGGCAGTGTTCAGTCTCCGCAGGGTGGATGAGCAGAGGCAATTCACCTCACAGCTTCGGGAGCCCTTGGTCTGACACCAGGCAGGTGGCAGGAAGGTAGGAGCAGGGATGAGAGGCAGGATAAGACCATAAGCTTTCCGCAGTGATGCTGTATTAGGTCAGGGTTGGGTTGACCATGACACAACACACTCTTCATTCCAGCAAACATGGGAATGACAAGTGCTGGGTGCAGTAGACTAACATGAGCTTAATGCTTGCGGGGAGGAGGAGGAAGAGGATGGGAGGTCCTGTTTTGGGGCCTGTTCAGGCAGCATAATCTCCCTCCTCAGAGCAGGGGGAGCCACCAGTAAATAAGCTACTGCTTCCTTTTAGACCCATGCAGTGCCAGGAGATATCAGCCTTTCACTGTTAATACTCTCTTTGTTCCAGAGCAGATTTCATCAGTGCCACTGGATGCCTCTTTTCTCTTTCAACAGAAGACACCCAAGTGAACCCAAACCCCCAGAACTTCCATTGAGCAATGGTATCATATTAAAAGAAAACAAACTAGGGTGAAGAAAAGCCCAGTTATGGCAGCTTGCATCAAGATATGAAGACAGATTTCTAGAAGGTTGTGTGCACAGGGACTGCAGAGTGATTTGGTGAGCAAGCCAGTGCTGTCAAAATGGGAGGCAACGGCGTCAAAACTATTGATGACAGGAGCTGTGCTCACACAAGGGAGCAAATCCTACCTAGTGCAAGTCCAGGTGCCTCAGAAATGTTCTCAGCCTATACCTCTCTTCCTCCACCTTGGACCAACTTGTTTTTTCTTTTCTACTTCTACAAACGGCAGCAAGCTCATCCAAAAACCTGTCATCCTTTTAAACAAAAGGGTGAAATAAACATCCCAGCATCATCCTCGGCAACCTGCCACAGAGAAACTGCTGCAAGATATGACAAGATGAATACTGCCTTTAAATGTGATATGGAGAGGAAATGAATGACACCCACTTGGAAGAAGCAGCACTGAGGCCCTGCAGAACTGATGCGATGGTGGCAGGACGGGATGCCAGGATCTCCTCCCTGGCACAGCATGTGGTCCTTGTGACCCAAAGGGTCCACTGGTCACAACTACGGCCCTATTTTAGCTGTCCCCATCAATCCAGGATGGATTTCTGTTGGCCTGGCTAGATAGCACTGCCAGGGCTCTCCCAGATGGTGTGGAGACAACATTAGGGCAGCTGCACCTTGTTTTGTTCAGTTGGCTGTAAAAAAGGCAATGCCCAAGGCAAGATGATTTTTTTTTTTT
>VYZQ01049251.1:0-11091 GCA_013400655.1 Mystacornis crossleyi | reverse complement strand
ACCGCTACTTCGACAGCTCCCGCCTGGCCTGCGCGCCCTGCGGGGCCCACCAGCGGCAGAGCGCCGGCGGTGAGCGATGGGGGGGAGGCGCCGCCGGCGCCTCGGGGCGGGCGGGGCTTGGGCGGCTCCGCGGTGAATCCGCCCGCGCGCAGCGGGAGATGCACAGTCGGGGCTCAGGCTGTGGCGGTACAACAGCAGCCCTCGGGCACATCTGGGGAAGCCGCGAAAGGGCCAGGATTCCGCAAAGACGTAAGAGGCCCCAGCACAGCTGTGATGTATCTGAGATACAGCTCAGACAAATGACTGTACACCTTTTAAAATAATCTTTCTTTCGCTAGCATTGTAGGTATTTGCATTTTCATCTGTAAAATTCCACAGGACCCTGAATTTATGTTCTCGAACACTTCTGTAACTTGAAACTCATTGTCAAAACTTGAACATCTGAGATACCAAGTGTCTGAGATCCTCAGGCTGTGCCCATGTTCATCCGAGTCCCACGCGGGAACGTGGAGCAGATACAACACAGTTGGGCAGTACTAAATGGAAGATACAGATAGATGGTTGCTTTCTTTAGGGCATAAGGAGGTATTAAAGGGTCCATCTTTTATAAATACACAGTCCAACAAGAGTGGGGGTTCCCTGTTGTTTGCACAGACACAAATTTGAGACCAAGACCCAAAAGCATCTCTCTTCAGAACTGGTACCTCAGTCAGAAGTAGTGATGTGGACGGCCGTGTTCACAACTGCTTCATAAAAGCTGGTCACCTTTTCCACCGTCACCATGGTACCCTAAAGAGTAATCCCATAGTGCACTTACTGAAAAAAATTATTTTTTTTCAGATCCCCTGATAACATGGGTGTGTAGATACATAACTCCCTTTTAGGCTGAGTCTTCCTCTAAATCAAGGGCTTCACAGAGGGGAAAATTCCAAGGCGAGGTCAAGGGTTTATTTTTTCCTGCAGATCTGACTGAAGCAGTGTAGGTAGGTGCCACTCAGTGCTGTTTGCATCTTGACTGAAATCCACTTGCGATTGCCCATACACTCCTGGCTAGCTCATCACTGTGGATTCTGCTTTCAAATGACATGCCTAAAAATCTAGGTATTGTCGCTGTGAGTGTCACAACTCAAACTTTTCATTGATCTAGTTCAACTGGGCTTTTTCTTCTTTTGAATTAACTATAAATGGTTGATCATTTTGACAAATGTTTCTGTACAACTGGTCTCATTAGAATGTACTTTAAGGTTATAAAACTTTTCACAGAATTTGACATTATTTTTACCTGCCCAGTTCAATAAGCTTAAATGATAAAAACAGTTTATTGGTACATATAATCAATTTTGGTTTGTAGTATGTGTTTAAAAGTACAGAGAGAAGTTCATGACAGTGAGACTGGAAAAGTTCCTAAAAAAAAAAAACGCTGTTGAGCACTAGCAGATGGCCATTATACTGTGCCATGAAAGTAGTGTTTAATTTCATATAAAATGTTAACTATGTTCTGTTCACTCACTGAAAACCATTCAATATAAACCTTGATCCTCATGCACGATTTTAAAAGCCTTGAGTTTAAAACAGCTTTCCATACAACAGTTATATTTTGAAAAACTTTTCCACAGGAACGCATTTTGGTTTTAGGACTGACTTCATATTGAAAAAATAAAGCCCGTATACAAACACACAATGCTGGTGTTGTAGAGAGGAAAGGCTGTGGCAAGATTTAGATGGAGAGATTGTATCTATTACAGACCAACTGGTAAAGTTTGGTTTAATTAAAAAAAAGAACCCACAAAATACAAGGTCTGGATCCCTGTTCCACCGTGGTAGATCAGTCAGCCTTGTAACATTCTCCTAAATTGTCTGTGTGCAAAGTGTAATATCGGCACTTTTTAAAAAGCAAGATGATTTTCATGCACATCTCACTCAAGTGTTTTTATGTGTCTATCTAATAACCCATCTTGATCATTTCAGAACAATTGCAGTTGTTCTTAGTATTGTTACAACCAGTCAGTTTTATATAGATTAAAACTGCATTTGTTTTCAAATGCAGGTAGCTCCTGTGTATGTGAGCCAGGATACAGGATGGTTTCTAGTAATGGTGGGTTCTCTGTTACTTGTGAAAAATGCCCAGAAAATATGGTAAGTATTGAACTTTTCATGTTTGCCATAATGATATAATACTAATCATAATCATAATCATGTAAATCATAATCATACAAACCATAATCATTATGGTTCTGTAATTTTAAATTTTATCCTGATTGAAAGTTATTTTTCATTAATTTAAAATATTTTTGCATAATAGTCTTTGCTTGGGAATTTTTAAGACCATGCTTATAGGTACTATTTTTTTTCAATTTAGAATTGTCTATATATATATATAATATTACTATTATTTTGGAGGCACTTTTTTCATTACAAATTTGACCCCACAGACGAAATAGGATTTTTTTTAAGTGTTTAAGTTCCTTCCACTGCTTTTCTTTTCTGCGTTGTCCCTGCCCAGAGAGCACAGCTCTGTACAATGTTAAAGATGCTTTTCATCTCCTAGGTGTCTTAACTGATGATTTATATAAATTCTATTATTGTAATATTTAGGCTGTATCTTCATAATCCCTGATATTTCATCTTCTTACTTCAAAATGAGCTTCTCCTACTATGTTACTTTAATTATAATTATAGTTTGGTCAGTTCTTTTAACCTTCCTTGACAAATTAAGTTACAGTTTTGTGTCATAATCACAGCATTGAGCCAGAGACACCAGGCTTAACCAGATTTTTCCCACTACAGTAAACAAAGAAATGTATTTTTCCAGCAAATCAACTTTTGAGGGTGAAGCCTTCCTGAATGCTTCTTTCCCTTCAGTAACTCTAGAAGAACTCTCCGGAGAGCAGCTTAGTTGCCTGAGTTAGGTGTTTAGTGGCTAATGGGCAGTGTAGGTAATTTCCCTTTGCTTTCCATCTTCTTGCTGTGTTACACAAAGACTTTGACACACATCCTTTTGTGTTGTGATATTTTGCTGTTTCTTCCTCTTTCCTGCAGTGGTGACATTTGCATTTGGTCTACTGCCAAGGCTTTTGCAAAGATAAAATGATTGATAGTGGGTAAGGGAGTAACAGCAGTAACACTTGAGGATAAGCAGTTATCTTCATTTTCCTCTGTGGTTTTTATCTGTGGTGCAGTTACTTCATAGTATAAAATAAGTGTGGATGTGATTTGTGGGTAGGTACAAAATTCCAAGCAATCATATAAGCTGCTTCCACTTAGAACTTCTCCCTTTCCATTACTTCTATATGTTTATATGTAATTGTCTATGTATGCATTATTATGTGTACTCAGTGTAGGATTTCTAGATCTCTTTTTAAACATTCTGCTTTTAATTTTCACTGAAGGGTGTAAGGTAACAGGTTTAGAAGTTCTTAACATTTTTTTCTCTGTCAGCATAGGAATTACTTTTGCCAGGTTGTTTAGCCTTTTTTTATCTTTAAATGCTTCACAGATGTTATCAGTGTTGTATCTGAACACATTTTCTAATAACTAATGGCTGGATAAGGCATTCTTCACAGATACTGGGTGATGTCTATATTTTTTAAAATCCTAATAGTTGTGTTTTATTTTAGAGCGGAGTTACTCAAGATGGGTGGAATTGTATTACTTGCCCCAAAGGCCTGACTTCCAAAGGAAATTGTAAATGCCCCAATAACGAAATACTAGGTAAGAAATACATGCCAATTATGAGATGATAGCACTTGTTTTAGATATTTGGGTTTACTAAGATATGCTCTTCTGTTAAATAACAAAGAAAATTTTACATGTGTTTACATATCTAATGTAAAAATTCAAATTGAATAAAAGTTCCTCTTGATCTTAATAGTCATTTCTGAAAGACAATGGATAAATCTATACCATTGCTCATTGCAATAAAAACTATTATGCAAACATTCCATAAATCAATACTGCTCAATGAATATTTCAAGCTCCTTGGCAGTGGATGGAGTTGGAATAAAAACAATATCAATATAGGCTATAAAAACATTACAGTGTTTTGAAGTATAAGAAGCAGTGAAGGAATTATACCTACATGAGTAGGTGGAAGAGAACAGCCTGAGCAAGCCAAGCAAATGGCTGTGCATTAGGGTCAGTGGATTTCATGCCTGCCTGGGACACCTGTACCTGTGACTTTCTGAGATGTGCTTCCCTGTACCTGTGCTTCCCTGTACCTGTGCTTCCCTGTATCTGTGCTTCTCACTTGATGCTCTCTGGTAGTTGCAGATGATTTTCAGTAGACAGAAAAATGTTAAATTTAGTGTTTTTGTTAAATGGATTTTTGCTTATTTTGCATAGTAAGATCCTGAGAGCAAAGTACAGTTTTCATCAGTGGTGTAAAATATAAAAGCTCTTGGGACATCTACTTTTCCTTATTTTCAAAGACATGGAATGCTTATAATTCTCTGAATAAGTATTATAAATGTTCACTTTGGTTACATTTCCAGCAGAGTATATTGGAGAATCACTGTTTTCCAGATCAATAATTTTTAATTTTTCTAGGAATCTGGAAAACAGTGAATACCAGTTTTCTGGTATTCACTACCTTTAACTTTATGAGAGTTACAAAGTATATTCTGGGCCTTCATGGTAAAATATTGAGAGGAAAGCTGAATCCGTAATTTGACATGCAGGAAGAACATTACTATTGTATTTTTTTGATTCTCTTTGGTTTGGATTTTTTTTTAATAATTAGATTTGAAATCTCTTGCCAGATTATGTAGTTGGTGGAAGATTCCGTTTTGAAACTTGGAAATGTTGACATTTCCATGAATCATTTCAGATGAAATTTAATTTTTTTTACCAGTAATTTGCAAACTTGTTATTTTGAATTTTCACTTTGCAGTGAGGCCTTTGTTTGAAATTTGATTCAGAATAAATAAGAGGAACAGCCAAACTAGATATGAAATGTTGCATTACTCATTAAAACTAAACTGCACGTGCACAGCTATTAGCAGTGCATCCATACATACATGAATGTGTATTTCATAGTGGATGTTATTTGCGAGTTATTTGCTCTTGATTTTTTCCAAAATAAACTCTTTGGATTTATTTTAGATCTGCACAGACACTGAATTTTTTCACATTTATCTTAACCTGTGTGGCACTTTGCATCAGGCACTTTTATCACAGTTGCTTTTCTTTCCTACGTAGTGGAAAGAAGCATCGATGGCATTTTGCTTAACGAAGCATTGTGCATACAATGTAATGGAAGTGAGCAGTCGTTCTCTGCCTCAGATGCATCAGGAAGTAGGTGGGTGCTCTTTGCCTTTTGTGATGATAAATTTGAACATGTCATGCTATGTTTAAATGGAATATTCCTAAGGAACAGACTGTATCTTTGGGATGACAGTTTCGAAGGCAGGGAATTGAAAATTCTCAACCGGGTATCAAACCCACCGTGTTTTGTGCTCACTGAAGTCCTTTTAAGACAAGCAGCTCGGTTTCTTTGTCTTGCTTGTGTGTGACTAAAAAGCATGCTTTGGGTTGGAAGCACAGAATTAATAAGAACAGAATTCTTATTTTGATAATTACGTATTTGATTTATTTTCTACTTCGCTGATAGTAGAAACAAATCAGTAATAACTTCTGAATTTCAGTTCAAACTAGTGAAGTTGCTGACACTGTTTCCAGGCATACTATGTAATCAACTTTCACTGAGTACTAAATCTCATACTTAACTACATTTTAAGTGCATTCTTCATGTTTGTGATCCATAGGTGTGTAAGATGTGAAAAGACATTCATCCAAGTAAGCAAGTCTTGTGACTGCAACAGCCCAAACATTTTAGTAAGTAGAAGAATGGTTATTGTATTGAAGTTCAGAAAAAGAAAAGTTATTTTGACAAGTGTATCAATATCTTATCGATTTTTTTTATTCTTTTATGCCTTTCAGACTGGGGGATTGTGTTTCTTGGCTCATGAAGGCTTACCCCCAAAGGGTGTTGCAGCTGTTCGTTTTGCACAGCTAGTAAGTGTATTTATTGTAGAACAGTTTTAAGCTTTCTCATTACTTACTTTCAGTAAGTATTTGAAATTCCCATTCTTGGGAAAAAAAGGTGGAACTTTTTTGTCTGATCACAGTGATTGTAAGGTCATTTGCATCAAGATAGAGGGTATGTATGGACACCAAGCAAGCATTGTCCTTTTGGAATAAGCTTTTAAAGATTCATGCCCTCTTGGAAACTGAAAAAGGGAAGTAATTTACATGACTTTAGTACCAAAACAAGTAGCATGTGGCCTTTTGTATTAATTGTGTTCATTTGAGGCATACCTTTGTATCACAGAAATGTGCTGAAGAGTCCTTGAGTGCTTCTGCACATTTTTACTATATAAAATTTGTATTTGTGTAAAACATTTGAAAAAATATATAAGTTGGGTTTACTGCTTGATCTTAGAGCTTTTAGAAGAAAATGGGCAACTATAAAGTTTGAGACTGTATGAAATTGCTGAACTTCTTGAATTGGCTAATGAATGAAAAAATGTTCTGTTGAGAAGAATGAAGGGGTTTTCATTGTTTCATCTAACGAACATTTATTAGTTGTGAAACCTGCTCAAAGTTAGTACCATTTGCCAAGTAGTTCTGAATTCAGGACATGCTATGTGGCTAAGAAATTTATTTTGTTCCTAAATGAATTAATGTTAAAAGCTACCACTTGAAAGAAAGTAAGAAGCAGTCTTCAGTTTTACTGATATCAAACACTGTTTTGTTCCCTGAAAATGCCATCTTCTAAGTAATATTTTATTGAAAATATGTCTTTTCTGTTGCTTACAGTATGCATGAATGCTGTGTGAGTAGTTACAGAAAGGACATTGTGAAATAATTAATTTGGCAAATTTGGTCCTGAGTTAGATTTACCATCAAGTCAACTTCTTACCCTTGAAATTGTTAATACGTCCCTTGTGCAGTAAGGAAGACTTCTGTGTCACAGAATCCATATTCAAAGCTTAAATATTTCAGCTCTTGTTCTGTATACTTTGTTCAGTTTAGTGAAGTGAAAGAAATTATTGCATTATGATTGTGTTTTGAACTGATGTTGTTAGACTGAGATATTTACAAAGGCTCTTAGAAAAAAATAAGTAGCATCTTGTAGCTGACACAGTTTCCCAGACCGTTACCTTATGGTTGAGTTGTTGTGAACAAAGACAGTGAAGAAGTTCCTTATTTACAGGGTATAACACTGACATCAGCATGGTTTCTGAAAAACCTGCAGTCCTCAGCCTTTGCCTGTTGGGTGAGTTTCATTAATGTTTGCAGTTTGCTTTTTTATACAGAATGGTATTCTACGAAAGCATGTCACTTTTATTTCTGGAAATTAGTTTGCTTATTTTTAAAGAATTTTATTTTAAGATGAGAAAAGAAAAGAAATTGTTATATATACAGAATGCTTAGAAATACTGAGGGCTGGTCAATGTTAATGCAAGTCTACAGGGTTGGAATTTTCACAAGATGAAAGGTGTTAAAGAAAAAATCCTTCAATATGTGACCTACTATCCATACATATGGATATAAATGAGCATATCCAGTAAGGGATCACTTGGAAAATTAACTTCTTACATATTCAGTATTTATTGGCACCTGCTATTACCTCTTCGTTCATTTTCATTTAGCCATAACCACAGAAACACCGTTTTTAGCTTTGCTTTGCTTTACGTATGCAAGTGTTTTTTACCATTATGTTGCTGTGAGTGACAGTAACCATGGGTGAAAGAGCAGCTGCAGCAGCAGAATCACAGACACTTGTGAAGGGCATGTGCCTCTGCTATCCTTTTACCAACTCTTGTTATCACACATGCTCATTTGCCTTCTGTACTGCTCCCCTGAAGATCAGATTTTAAACTTCTCAGGTTCTACATTTTGTCCCTGTCTGTCACAACCCAAAGAATTACCTGGCCTGGAAGTCTCTAAAGATGACAGTATGGATTTGCAGGATTCTGTAATACACGAGCACATGGAGTCTTTATTTCCTACATTTCTTTATTAGAGATTACTACAAATTGCAACTGGTAAAGTGACTATAGTTATGATTAGGAAAGCGAGTGTGTAGGTACTGCATTGGTAGCAGCAGTCAATAGTAGCAGCAGGCATACACTTAATATTACGAGTTGGTACAGAATGATCACTTAGGAAAGCAGCAAATGCGCTTATGATGAATCAGCCATATGCGTGTGCATTATTCCAGCAGTACCAGTGCAGTACACAAGAAACCTCTCCCAGGAGTGGGACCTCAAAACTGATCACAGATGAAGTTTCACTTCAGAGATGATGAACACTGCAGACTTTGGAGTCGATCAGGCATCCCTAGCCACAGTCTGATAAGTGGCCTAGGAGAGCTCATAGTAAAGTTTGTGTAAGGGACCTTCTCTGTGTGTAGAGACTGAGAGAGAGAGGCAACAGATAGGTGACAGATTCACTCTCCATTTTGGGTAAAATGTAATTTTTTTATCAAAGAGACATAAGGTGGTGAAGGACAGCATCACCTGGAGCAGCCAGTAGATGACAATGTTTTAAATTCTCTCAGGCTAGTTTTTGTTTTTTCCAGACTGTGTTTCTACTCTTTCATGTACAACAATCAATAGCAGTTGCCTATTCCTGCTCTTTTGGAATGTTTTCCCTCTTCTAAACCCTAATCCTCTTCTAGACTCTTTTTCCTCTTTCCAGATGATCAGAAGGTCTCTGAAGTTCAGGTACCCAGTTGCACTTCTCAAGATGTTTCAGACTCCCAGGCCATGTTCCCAGGCTGGCAGGTGTCCTCGCAGTCAGTATTTCAGCAGACTTCTGTTCAGAATTTTCCCAGATCACCTTTGTGGCTGCTCCCATCACCATCTCATAAACACAGCTCTGAGACTTATTCCCCCACTGGTCCCATTCTTTATCACTGACATCAGTTTATCCTGTTTGTCTGCCTCACCCTGCTCAGCGATTCAGGAGTGCCTGAGTGTGATGAGCAGCTGCTGGTCTGACCCACACAAATAAGGGTAAGGAGGTGGCAAGTTAATACCAGTGTGGTGACCACTGCCCAGAGATGCCAGGTGTCACCTCTGCATATCACTTGGTGTGGGAACAGCCTAACTGATCCAGTTGTTTCAAGGCTGCTCCTGCTTCTGACCTTACACCAAGATGTCTCAACGTGGCACTGGTGTGTTTACCAAAATTGAACAAGGTACATAAAACTGAAGAGAAAATACTTACACTACATGCACCTGTAGTTGTCAGTCTGAGGTCTTTGATGGGGTCATCTTTGCCATACAGCCTAAGTGTTTTAAACATTTTGATTCTTTCTTTGTGTTCTAAATGCAGATTTTGAGATTTCTGTCACTTTTTACCATCACCATGCAACTAAAATAAGCTGAAAAAGTGAGAGTATTGGTTTCATTCTGCCATCTGCAGATTTATAAAAATATGGTACCTGAATACCTGGGAGAAAATATTAGGTGTTGATAAAATGAAATTACTTTCAAGTGATAACAAGGGTTTAGGAGTGGCTTCTTAAAAAAAAGCATTAATTTTATGACCGCCTCACAAAAAGGAGGGGTAATTAAATACTTTTTTCTGTGTTCTTGTGTTTCTCCACTGCAGTTGTACTCTAATCTAACAGCATGCCAAGCTCTTGGAAATATGTGTGTGATGAATATGAACTCACTGAGTTCTTCAAGTACTGATGCCTGTGGTTTGTTTCAGTATATTTTTGTCAGTACAGCAAGGGTAGGCATTGTTCATTCAATACCCTACTGGTAAGTTGCCTTTTCCATAACTTTTGGTCTTTACTAGCTTTGTACGGAAATTATTATTCTAAATGTTCTTTGATTAAAAATACTATGTTTCTTTAGAGAAAACATTGTTGCTCTTTTCAGGAGGCATAATCTTCCATGGTTGTATTATGGTGACCAACCAGGATTAGCATCCCAAGTGCTTGAGAAAAATCATTTTCCTACAACCTTCAGTTTTAAGGGAACAGATAAGGTAGGTGTTGGGTAGTAGACATAGGGAAGCATCCGTTAGGAAGAGGACATAATCACATAAAAATGTTTCGGTTTATTATAGATGTGACTCTACTGAAGGTAAATTTTGGGCAGTGAGTGTAACAAAACTCAGTGTGAGATCTTATGGGAGAGGAAGGTGATATTTACGTAAAATAATGTCTAGTTACTTCCTTTGCTTACGCTCTCATAGCCACATTCTTGTAGGCCAAGGTGTGCTTGCCTGAGTGGTCTGACCAGGGCACAAGGAACAAAGGATGCCAGTTTTTAAGTGTTCAGTGTGTCCCCAAGGATCTGGACTGGCAGTGGTAAACTAGTATTTAGACAAACCTTTTAGACACCTTAGGAATTCATAGTTGTTTTGACGCTGTCTTTTGCTTCAGAGTTTTGTTTTCTTCCATCTTCATAAATCTGAGGCAAAACTGGTCTTTGTCTTTTTACCATGTTTGAAATATGTACATCTGTTTGTCAGATTTTGTGGTGAACTAATGTGAAAAAGAGGGGTAAATGTGATGTGCTGTATCTTTGCTGGCACCCTTCTGGTGTGCCAAAGTGCAGGGTCTTTTGCTGACAAGTTGTCTGTGCCAGGTTTTATCACAACCCATTTTCATCTCTGTAGCTGGGAGCAGTGTTCTTCATACTATTATGTGGTGTTTAACCCTTTCTGTTGCTCACACACATATTGCTCTCCCTACTTGATTTATACCAATTGAAATATTTCTGTTACAGATCTCTATAAGCTGATTGTATCAGAGATGGAATCAGTGTATTACTCCAGCCCTTTCCTCTTACTGCAGTGAATTAGAGAAAAAAAAAAAAAAAGAGGAGAGGAAAATAATTTTAATGTTATCAAAGCCAGATATCCATCCCTGAGAGGGACAGGCTGCTTAAGTAGCTTGTTAACTGGCACAGTTTTATGAAGAAATCAGATAGTAAGTCAAATAGTGAAGTGATTTATTTTTCCAAATTCATTGTAAAAATAGAGTAACGAATAGGTTATTCAAGTTCAGCTAATCACAGAAAGTAGTACTAGTGATAACCTGTTGTCAGTTGTACTGCCAAATTTATG
>VYZQ01049238.1:0-10295 GCA_013400655.1 Mystacornis crossleyi | reverse complement strand
AGAGTGCTGTCCTGCCAGCTGCAGCCTTCCTCATCCAAGCTGAGCCAGGCCTGGGACTGCTCCAGCACAAGGTCCCTGAGACACATGGGTGAGGCTGCAGTTGAGCCTGGCTCTATAGATGGAGCTCACACAGGGTGGGCCCTGAAATCCCTTAAGGACAAAGTCCATAGAAGCAAGGACCCTTCTGATCTGGGTCATGGTAGGTCACAAACCAGAGGTGGGAAAACACAGGACCAACTTCTGGTCCTTCCAAGATAAGACACTTCTCGGGTAGGTCACCTCACCTGACTGCGCCCTCCTGCAAACCGGGTCACAGTGTGGCAAGGGAGGGAGGCACAGACACCGCGATGCACGACCCTGTGTGCCCGCAGGGACCCTGCCAGAGGCTGTCCCAGGCACAAGGGGGCTGGAAGGGATCAGTGAGGATGAATGCAATGCTGTTGCTCTTCTCCTCCAGCTGCAGGCCAGACACTGACACCAGTTTATTCTCATTGTGCCCTGGTGGTGCGTGGCTGAGTGTAGGATAAAGTCTGACAATCAGAGCTACAGAAAACTTGCTCGCATTCTGAGCTCTTAGGCTCAGCAGTTTTAACACATCCCTCTTCTTCTCCCTGACAGCGCCTCCCTCCCTCTGCCCTTTGGAAACATCCAAACTAGACCAGTGTTAATAGCTGAGGTCTTTATTTAAAGTTTTTTATATACAGTAAAAGTGTCACAGATAAATCTGTGACAATCAGACAAGACAAATGTAAATCTCTCTCAACAATTAGCAGCTTAAGATCTATAAACTACAGTGTTACGTTCACAAGTGTCATTTCTGTACTTTTCAACCCGTGCAAGTGAGTTTTTCTGTTTATTTTTTTACACTTTTAAAACACACTTACAGCTAAGTCAATTGCCTACGACTATACCACCTGGCATACACAACACAGACACACAGGGTTTGTAACTCTTTAGTCACTTTCAGAATTCACTTAAAAACTGGCAAAACTACCCAATCTCGAACCCTTTGTAGCTTGCCTTCTTTTGTTATAATGCCTTTTTTTTTTAATTAAAAAAATGCATATTTTCAAGCTGACAGACAGTGCTTTCCTGTCCCGGTGTAACACGTACACAAGTCAACAGTTCATCTGATCCCACCTAAGCACACATGGGATTGGAATAAACCAATAGAGTAACTGCTGGGAGCATGCTGAGTATCACTGAACTAAACTAATGAGGCTGACAGAAAAAACAACTTCATAAGATTTTTAAAAGTAAATTTTTTTTGCATCAAGATTTTCTTTCTTCTTTATATTGAAGGAAATGGGAGAAACAGATGAACTTCACTTGAACCCTCAAATGCTAATGAGGAGGTGCTGCTCTTGGAACTTACACAGTCCATTATATTTTTCCCTTTCTATGTGCCAAGGCAGTATGTGCTAAACACATCTAAGCAATTTCTGAATCACTTCAACTCCGAATATGAAATGTTTTGGGAAATAATCTGCATCTCAGATGGTCACCAAGAAGTTTTTATCTACAAAGGAGGCTATTAAAGGTACTCACACACGCACTCACATCCACAGCGGAAACTGTCCTCTACGTGTCATCCAGAAACACTCCATCAGGAAAGCAAACACAGCCATGTACAAGGAAAGGGAGCTTTAAAGCTAGAATCACATTTCCAACAACATCATCATTAAGCTATCAGAAATCATCACAGACCTTCAAATTGAAGAGGGAGGAAAACCCCAAAACGTTCTGCTAGTGCAAAAGGCAAAACACACGGCAGTTGTGTTAGGATATGAGAAGTGGATGCAGCATCACACATGACATTACTGCAGACAACTTTCTGGAATGGAAGAAACTGTTGAGAGAGAAAGAGACAGACACTTTGTCCAGACCCACATGTTTATGGCCTTCACCAAAGAGTTCCGAGATGTCAGTTCCTATTAAGCCTGCACCTTCTGGCAAACTAGCAATTGGTATTTACTGAATATGACAGAGTTGAGACAATAAATGAAATTAGGATACAAAGGATAGGGACAAATACTTCCTTAAATACTACAGCAAGTGGCACTGAGTGTCTGGAGCCACTGGCTTTTAATTCCTTCCTGCTTTGACCGCATAAAAACCCACCTTAAGCAATTCTAGTGTGAACAAAACTGAGAAAAAGAGGTACAAAGGCTGGGTTTCAGAAAAAAAGGCAACAAAGCATTTCAGTTATGTGCCCAATCAGTTTTTACTGTTATTCACACATTTGTTTCCGACAAAACCTGCATAATGGGAAGCTGATAGCTAGCCAAGGAATGTGAGTCGCTAGAGAAGAGCCTCACTGGAGCCAGCAGCAAGAGAGGGAATGGCCACGCACCTCTGCCCTGGCTGTGGCACCGCAGAAAGCACAAACAGTTTTGGCTTCAATCCGCTGCAAATGGCAATCTGTGTTTTAATTAGGACAGGAGCAGAATAGTGCACATGGTAACAGAGAGGTGTGCTGGGATCCCTGGGGGAAGGGCACCTGAGTTTCCTGTGACTAAGGAAGAAAAGAACCTTTGGAAGAAGAAAGATGGTCGGACGGTGGAGGGCTTGCCTCTGCTGGCAATTGGAAAACACTCAAGGTACTGACGTTGTTTGAGGGAATTTCTCAGAGCCCAGAACCTGCATCGTAGCACAATGCCCATGTATGTGTGTGCACATACACGATGTACGTCTCATACACGCCTGTGTATGGTTTCAACTGGTTTAGGCCACTTGGGCAACATCTGGTTCCTAGAGGGAAGTTGATCCTGGAAGGATGGAAAACAGTAAGACCTAACTAAACACCATAAATAGTTTTGACAGAATCCTGGAGTTTTTTTAGATTTCATGAAGACAAAAGATGACTCTTGGCACTTTTATGGTGAAAGGGGCAGCAGTTAAAAACCAGCACAGAATGAACGCAGATTCCTTGGACTTGAGGGCTGCTTGCCTGTACCAACAGGTCACCAGCGATGGCACGTTGTGAGGACTTGGGGTTACATTTGAAGCTGACATTTCCTTTAGAGATTTGCAAAGGTGTCTGCACCAAGTGCTGGCCCCTGTGGCTGAAAAAAAGGATGGCACACCACAGACACAGACACACAAATGATCTTACCAGAGCCTGACAGGAGGAAAACTTTGGTTTCACTTTTCTGGGTTGTGTTTTTTTTTAATTAGAGCTATTTTTGAGATAACCATTCTGTTAAGTGGACTGTTGAGTCAGTATTTCTTTCCTTAAAAGAACCTGTCTTTTCCCTAGGAAGAGATGAACAGAAATTCCTTGCTCTTATTCTGAGGCCAGGAATGAGAGATGACACGAAAACAAAAAATATAAACATACTATCCTTCACATTTGGAAAAAGAAAAAAAAGCCCTGCATGACAAAAAGGTGTGGAGAAGACAGATGTTTTCCATGATGCTGCATTTGCATGCTCAGGAGGACAGATAAATGGCATAGGGACAGTACTGCGTTCGACAGGCTGACACTAGAGACTACTCTCTGCCCTCCTCAGAACTGCTTCAGGACAAGACGGCTCACAATTATTCACGCATTTCTTCATTTAAAAACATCACTTCTTTATTTGAAAGAAAAAAAAAGTAATGACCCTCCCAACCCCTTCCAAAAAAACCCCCAATAATAATAATAATTATAATAATAATAATAATAAAAAATCCTATTAGAAACAATAAGGAAGCACTGAGAGTTTGAGTATTACACTCTTCAAGTATGCTGTTTGGATTTTTTTTAAATCTGTGAATATACATATATTAAAAAAAACCTTAAAAGTGCGACCAAGGGCTTCTGCTTAAAGATAAGTATTTCAAGGACTACTTCAAAATACTGTAGCACGACTGTGCAGTTACTGTGTATGGCATGAGGCTTCCACTCCATACACTCAGCCAAGTTAGCCAGCCTTACCGAAAGTTACTGAAGTCAGGTTAGCACAAACGGCGAACCCAGACGCTGAGCTGGGAGAGGGATCCACACGTTGTTGTTTTTCTCTTGTTAAGGAAAGAAATCACTCAACGCATACACTTGGACATGGAATGTGAGCAGACTTCACAGTAAAAGTTTAGTGTTACAGATTTGCTGTGGTACCATCATTCAAGGCTGTGCACTAGATTGAGCTTTGCTCATCTTAAGCTAACCACGTTCTCTTCTTCCTGACAGGTTTAGTACAGTAGTTCAAGCCACAATTTTAAATTGCCCATTGGTATGCTCCAAATTTCTGTATTTTATTCATTTCTTTTGTACACTTTAAAGAATCTTAAGATTTGCATCCAAAGAGAACCATGCTACATAAAAATTATCCAGGATTCTCGCCAAAAGAGTTCTTGAATAAAATCTAAAAAATACTATTGCAATGCATCTTGCAGAGAAAAAACGTTATTCTAAATGTAAACAAATTCACTCGGACACTTTAAAACTTCAGCGGAGTAGTTGCTGACTAATCTTTGCCACACTTGCTCACCAAGCGCACCAGGAAGGAGCGGCGCAGCCCATTCCTGCCGCCATCATCTGGGGGGAGACAAGAATCGTTCCAAGTAGCCGGTGATGGCATCCCAGTGCTTCCACAAAAAGGCAATGAAAACCACTATAAATAAAGTGCTGAACGTCCTATTGCGAGTCTTCATCAGGGGCACGACGCAGTTGGCCACAGTGGAAACAAAGACGAGGAGGACAGCCATGACGGCCAGCAAGATGTTGATGAACTTCCCCAGTAGGTTCCTGGCCGTGGCATTCTCCAGCCCCTCCAACTGCANGTTCAGCTGCATTCTCCTTGCTTAGTGATCTGTGAGCTCAGGGAAAGGTCTGAGGGGCACTAGGGCTGGGACTGCACAGCTGCCACTGCAGGAGGAAGATCTTCTCCAGACTGCAGCAAGCTGTGGAACTGGCACTACTCCAGCTGACAATGTGAGGGTTGGGGAAAGATGTCCAGAAGGGTAAGACGCATGAGATTTACGGAACTGCCTACAGGTAGAGGCAGAACAAAAGGAGGTGGAAGGAGAAGACTACTCTCCACAAATCCGCCTCTCTAAAGTCCCACTGACTCGGGAGATTTTGTCAGACCTTTTCACCAGGTTGAACCCCAACTGGACCAACCCAACCTGCACTAAAACACTGGTGACATGCAACATGGCGCTACGGAGAAGGAGAGGTTTTCAGGCAATTAACGCAAAGAGAGACTTCTGCTCTTGAAGATACAAAGTCACAACATTTTCCACTAATCTTCCCTCAGAGTCACCTTCTTCAGACACATAGGCCAATTGCAAATATGATACACAAGTCTGCAGCAGTCTTCCCCAGACTGATCACCAAAAATGGAACCAGGACTGTTCCTCTGCAACATCAGCCCATGCTCTCAGATAGTTTTTCATACAACAAAACGAAACACTTCCTTTTCCCCCAGCACTGCTAAGGAATAGGCTGTCCCAACTCTTAAGTTTACACTAAAAGCATTGAATCATACAATGAAGATTTAAAAAAGCTGTTGAGAAATCCCCACTTCAATTCAATCTTCCTGCCATCTGAATTTAGAGAGGAGAACAAAGCCTGACGGCTGTAACACTCCCCCAAGGCAGAGCCTCCTGTTTACACTGCCAGGGGCCACTGTACCACTGTCCACAGACACTGATTAAATTTAACTGAAAGGTCACTGTCACCTGTTACATTTCTCATTGCATCATGTCTGTGGAGGTCAATGAAACATGAGGGCTTCTCCTTGGTTAAGACCTCTGAAAGCACAGGACAGAATTGCTCAGCTACCCCCAAGAGCAGCAACCAGGAAGAACATTCGACACAACAGGAGTTGCAGCTGGATCCACAGGTGTGTGAACAGCACAGCCTGCTTGGTCTCCAGAGGAAATCACCTGTCTCAAACACCTCAGGAGGAAAAAGGGAGAACTCAACCTACAATCTCTGCTCACACTACAAGTATCTCCCATCAGCAATCAGAACTGAGATGTCTGTTAAAACTAGCACAGCAAGTACTTAAAGACAAGAGACTTGTTTTTGAATAGGCCTTTCTCTGTAAGGGTCAGCAGTTGCTTTGCTTTGTAGAAGGGCCTTCAACTTCAAGACCTCTGCTTCATAGTTTTTTTCACGTACTAAAAGAAACTTTTCTTTTAAAAACACCTTATTTCTTCAAAGCCAACAGAAAGAATTGTTTCCTGACTCAATGCAGTGCACACACAAAGCCATTTTTCCTTAGATGTATTACAGACCATTGCTGTAAAATTAGTGACACAGAACCACACCCCAGGGCCCGTGTACTGGGAACACTACTGTAAAAAAGTGTTTGGGTCATGGCCCACTGAATGTCTAATACAAAGGCCTGCACAAAGAGTGGGCTCTGGCTCCTGCTCTGCTACAACTGATTTACAAACTCTGCTCCAGCTGAGCAGCAGGCTCCCCTCTGTATGGGCCACAGCCCTGCTTTACAGAGGAGGTTACCTGGAGAGATACCCAAGGGTCAGAGATGCAGTAAGGACCTTTTGTAATGCAGCAGTTTAGCAATAAAGCTACAGGGATTAAAATCAAATATTGAAGTGCAGGTGTACTTCAAAAGCGAATGAGTTCCTGAAGGAGCAGGCAGAGGGCAGGCCTTGGGCCCTTGCTTCTGTCACCCACCTGGATGTCCCGGGCTCGCTCATAAGACTGATAGGCAATCTTTTCCTCCATGCTGGCCAGCTCCTGTTTTAAATTGAGGATCTCGTTCTGGTGGAGCTCAGTCAGGTCATTTAACTGCTCTTCAAGTCTTTCACATCTAGAAATGACAACACATGGTACAATGGCTTTAATGAGAAGAGGATGGCAAAATGACCCCAGTGACAACCAAGCAATGAACACCATGGCCTGTGTACTGAAAGCAGCGTGGCTGCCTCAGCCAGCGCACAGCACACTCCAGCACTAATACCCTCTCGCTGGGAATTTGTCCCTTCTACCAGGTCAACTCTGTGACACTGTTCCTAACCTGGAGAAAAAACACAATTACATGGTAACTGTTGAGTGATGCAAGAAATCGAGGACAGAATGAGAACAGAATAAGGTGTTCCCCGAACTTTGGTGTAAACCAAACAGTTCCCTTCTAATACCATAAGCTCTTAAGCATTTTCATCTACACTTGGAACAGTAATGGGCATAAAAATGACACAGAAATGACATGTGACTGATGCCTCAGAGAACATGCTGTTACTGTCTGATCTCTGCATGAGGTCACATGGATCTTTGACTTGTTTTTCCTTTATCTCCCATGAATGATGCAACTTAACAAGTAAATACCATCATACTATTTGTAAGAAGGACACATGAATCACTAACCTGCAGGCTAATTTTTCAGTCTGCTCCTGGTGAATGAACCAGGAGCAGTCCTGAGGAAGAGGGCTACTCAAAAAACTGAGTTACAACAATTCTGAGAGATGCAGTTCTGCTTCTCCCTAAGAGAGTTTTAAATTAACTTAAATGATAGCTCTGATCGTAACAAAGGTATGGGCACAGCTATGGTGGCCACTGGGCTTTTCCCACTCTGATTTCCACTGTCTACTCATTGTAACAGATGGAAAAAGCTTATCACACAGCCCTTATCATCTAAATCTTGATACTAATAACCAAGAAATTTCTAAGGAATTAACCACAGGGATAATGCCTTTTTAAAATTTTGGTTTTCTTCTAACTCCACCTGAATTTAATTCCTACCAAAACCCCACAAGATTAATAAGCGCGATTTACCTAGAATGAAGAAATTAATTGCGAGTTCTGAAACTAAGACACAAATCCTGCTTCTCGTTTCTTTCAAGTTTTTTTTGGTGTTTCAAAATCTGTAGTCAAAAGCTAGCCTTTAAAAACAGTCTTGAGGTTTTGTTTTTAATAGACAAGTATGAAGAGAATTTTCATTTATGTTCCCAATGCAATATTACTTTAAACTAAGGAGGAGTCAGACACAGCATGGCAATTTGCAGCAGTGAAACACATGTGGCAAACCAGCAGTGAGACCAAGACATCCGCCAGCCGACATGGCTCAGCCCAGAAAGGTGCCAGAAGAGCTGTGCAGCTGTGCCAGGACACACCAGAGAACTGGTTTCCCAAGACTGACAAGGGAATGGCCATGTGAAGACTGGCTAATGGAGAAGGAGCCCAGATAATTAATACTGTCCTTTGTTCCCAGCCAACTTAAAACCAACAACAACTTGCCAACGACCAAAAAATCACAACGAAACCCACTCCAAGCCCCAAAGGCAGCATCAATTACTTGAAATATATTCAGTTTGTTAATATATTACAAAATTCTCCAGTGGGTTTACTACACAAAAAGAAACATAAGCATTTCTGAAAATAGCATGATTGTGTTTTTTAACCTCCTCTCACATAAACGCCCTTCATAAAGCAGCTGTTGCCAAGCAGCTTAAATCCTGTTCTCTAACAAGAAACAATTGTATTTTAATAACTTCAAAACCACCTCAATCTACAGGAAACATAAGGAAACCCTGCAAATCCGTAGAGTTAAGAGTTTAAACAGAATGTGATTAGCAGAAGGGCTGGCTCCAATCTTCCCGGCCTGAAGACTGCAGACCAAGCAGCTCGTTCCCAACCCATGCTTCACTCCCTGCTCAACCCCAGAACCACTGCAGTTTGCATCCAACAATCACCTGCACTTCCAGAACTCACTGTGTCAGACAAATTCTATAACTGGGTTATTTTAAAAAACATACCCCTGCCCCCACTAACCAATCCTGACTTATTTTTGAAATTACACATCCTCCATTCACCTTCTTTTCACTTCTTGTCCCAATATCTATAATTTGGAAAATTAACTTTTTCCTGCTGCTTTCTAATGGTGCTCAAATTTAAAAAGCAAGGAGGGGTTTATGTGACTTACAGGGCCCAAAACCAGCATCTCCCTGTTGAAAGCTGGTTTGCATTTAAGTGGGAGTATTACAGAAATAAAAGGGATAGGCACCTGTCAAAAGGGTTAAGATGAAATACATCCCTCTAACTCATGAGTGCCGGGGTCTATTGAACAAACTAAACTTGTCTGTGAATATAGCAGGGCCCTGAATAATCAAATCCCACTTCACTTCATGTATGGAAAACTCCTCTTTAGAGTTCAAGAACTATTTATTTACTAGTTGATATGGGACATTTCTCCTTAAAAGAACAAACTCCAGCCCACAAACTTCTCTGTGCAGCAGACCAATGCTGCCGATCACAAGTATCACAGAGACCATCAGAGCTGTTCCTATGGACACAGTAGATTGCTGGGGTGCTTTGTTCAAGTGTGGGATGTGGGAACCCTTCATTTCAAATAGCCATGTTGGATTTCCACGTGTTTTCTGAGGCTCACTGTGTGGGAATCGGGGAAGTGGTCGGAAAAAGGCTCAGAAACACAGTTATGACCACCTCATTTGTAAAAAATGGTTTAAAGGCATTTTAAAGTAATAGCTGCAAAATACACAGCTAATACACCACATGGAAGGGAGGATGTGATAAAAAAGACATTTGATCTGCCCTCAGTGCTATGGTGAGTAAAGAAACTCTAACCAAACTAACGCTACCAAGACCTCTGCAGTAGACCGTGAATGAAGTTTAGTACCTGTCTTCAGATGCCTCTCTAAACAGACCTTTTTCTTTTTATAGCTATGTCATACAAACTATCATGTAATCTTTATTTGTCACTAAATATATCTGTATGCTACTGAACGCATTGCTTCCAGTAGTGGAGTAAACAGCTAAAACAAGTAGTTATTTGTAGTATGCTCCAAGTCTTCAACCTAGAGGATACACAAAGGACAGAGCTTGCTCCCGACACCTGCACGCATCCCTGTACGTCCAGCTCTGAGCCTCCCTGGAAGGAGCACAGACAGCTTCGCAGGGATGTTTTGGTGCTGTCCTGGCTGGGTGAGCACCAACCTGGCCCAACACGTTGCCTCCACTGCTCAGCCACACTCCAGAACAGCCCTGCCAACCCTCCCAGACCTCAGAGGTTTGGTTCCTTTGATCCTCATCATGAGGACAGACTGAAGTGTGACAATTAGACTACATCGAAACCCAGACAAGTGGAAGCACTAGTGACTAGCCTTTTGGCTGAAGGATTTCTTCTGACAGGAGCACGGGAGACCTAAATGCCCGTTCCAAGGCTGTCAGGCTTGGGAAGAAACCAAACCCCTTAGACTGGCCACACTCCAAATATGTGAGCTTATGATTTTGCCATATACAAACAGGTTCCTAAAGGGACACGAAAGATGAAAATACTCAGCAGGAACTTTATTTCAGTCTCAATAGCACAGAAAGTTCCTGC
>VYZQ01049235.1:15341-25693 GCA_013400655.1 Mystacornis crossleyi | reverse complement strand
TTTTTTTTTTCCTGTTTTTATTTGCAGGGTAAATTGCCAGTTCTTCTGCTTGGTCAGTCTGCAGACCTGAGGCCAGGGGAATTTGTGGTGGCGATCGGAAGTCCCTTTTCCCTTCAGAACACGGTGACCACGGGCATTGTCAGCACCACGCAGCGCGGGGGGAAGGAGCTGGGGCTCCGCAACTCCGACATGGACTATATCCAGACAGATGCCATCATCAATGTATGTCCACTCTGAGCTGCTGCCTCCAGCCCTTACATTTCTCCAGTAGCTGCTTTGAAAATTCCTCCTGTGAGGCCGTTCTTAGGAGCAGGGAGCGTGGCTGGCTTTTGGTTTTCTCCCCGTGTAAATCTGGACATCTGCGCTGCAGCAGCACTTGGTTGTTGTTTAGAAACCCCCCGAGGAACCACACCAGGCACAATATCTGCCTTCACTTCAAACTCCTTGCAGGATTTTAGGGAGGAGGCACTATTCTCTGGCTAATAAATATCTTTTCGAAATCCATCTTGTTTTCTGAAAAAGAAGCCAAGCTTAGTTTGAGGATTCAAGTTTGTTTCTGCATTAAGGCAAAACAATAGTTTTTGTACTTCAGATCTTGGCCTTGTAAGAGATCTTCACTAACAGCTCCCAGAGCTGTCCTAAAATCTTCTCAGTTTCTAGTGTGGCACTAATAAAACAAAAGGAAAACCTTGGCTTTCTTACCTTACTCTGGCAAGAGAAGAAAAATGAAGCATTTGCAAAGCTCAGCTAAAATGAATGATGTTAAAGTGTAGTTTATGGGTTTGGCTGTTTAAGACTGTTCTATTGCACATATTTAATAGACAATTGAAACGGTACTACAGAAATATTTCAAAAATGTCTTTTATGTTTTGCTTGCAACAAATTAGGCGGTAAATATTAAAACGTGTTCTTAACTTATGTTTATTTTCAGTATGGGAACTCTGGAGGACCCCTAGTAAATCTGGTAAGAGTTTCTCTAAGTTTACTTAGTGTCAAGCTTATGCTTTTTAATTTAAAAACAAAACACAATACCCCACCCAAACCAGCAAAAAGAGCCAACTGCCCCCACCAGATATGTGATTCAGAGCTGTCGATATCTGGCTGACTACACAAAATTCACATGGTTCTTACTAATCACTTGTCTGTGTTTATGCTGGCTAAAGGCTACATTTGGATTTCAATATTTAAGATGTTTATGGTTTGCATAGTTTCGAACAAGTGTAATGTGTTTTTTTTTTGCTCAAGCCTTGCAAAAAAAGCAAAAAGCACATTTTACAGTGGGGTGCTTGCTCTTGCTGTTTACCCTGCTGCTGGCAATTCTTTTCTTTTGCGCACTGAAACTCAGTCCAGTGTTTCTAAAATGTATCTACCCTTTCATTTTAAATCACACCAAAAAAATCCACATATTTTCAGGATATTAGGGTTTATTTGCCAATGCTGTAGAATGAACTGAAGCAGGTTGCAAAATTGTGAGAGAGCTCTCAGTTCTCCTGGGGGTATGTGGAGTTGAGTCCTCAGGAGGCACGGCACAGACTGAAACTCAGAACTACTCAGACCTTTAAAAAAAAATTGTGGTTGGCTAGTTTTTATCTGGGATGAACCAGGCAAAGAAACTGCTGAGATTTCAGGAGAGATGACATCTGAGATGTTTTATCCAAAGCTCTTGGAGTTATATTGCCAGAAAAAGTTTTGATTTTGGTGAACTGTCATTTTTCTTTATGTTATTATGTAATAGTGGCTCGGGAGCAACCGGTGCCATGCTTTATGTGGTGCTTGCTGAAGTAAACACAGATTGGCTGCAGAATATGTTGCTCATCTGCTGCAAGCATGAGAATTGCCCAGTTTTGATCTTCTCTTCTGTAGCAACATGAATAATCACATTGATTTTCCAAAATTCCTAAGTAGTATTTTATCAATAGACTCAAAAAATTAGACTTAAAACTTTTAGAAAATTGAAGACCAGCTACAAAGTGTGAATTTATCTTTGTGACTGCTTGGAAGAAATGACCCATTTCTCTTTGAGGGGTTCCATATTTGCTAATAAAGACTTTTTTTATTTCTCTAGGATGGTGAAGTCATTGGAATTAACACATTAAAAGTTACAGCAGGCATCTCGTTTGCTATCCCATCCGATAAAATAAAGAAGTTCCTAACTGAATCCCATGACAGACAAGCTAAAGGTACTGCACTTCACTGCTTTGAAAGAAGAAAACATGAAAATAACCTGGTCTAGTGGGTGGCATCGCTGCCCATGGCAGGGGGTTGGAACTAGGTGACCTTTAGGGTGCCTTCCAACCCAGACCATTCTGTGAAAACAGTGATAAACCAGAAAGCCAACAGCCTGCGAGGCTCTTTGGGTCAGAGAGACTGATCAAGACCTGTTTTCCTTTTTGTAGGAAAAGCTGTAACCAAAAAGAAATACATTGGCATACGAATGATGTCCCTAACTCCCAGGTAAGTAACCGAGGTGGCTCCTCACCTTTCCGAAGCGTGGTCTCTGCATGCCTTTGGATCAAGCTCACGATGTGCAGAAGCACCCGGGAGGTCTGAGCCAGCACCGTGTGTCTCTGTGCGTGCTGGTGACAGCTCACAGCCAGTTCTTGCCACCTTCTCCTCTGCGTCTGCTTCGAACTCTCCTCTAGACTCTCGTGTGAGCTAGTTCTTAAACAACTCCTGGCTTTTTCTTCTCCTTAATGCTTCAGAAGAGAATAGCTGGTGACTGTGACTTTGTCCTGGGGTTATGTCCATGTTGTTGTACGTTTTCATGACTTACATCAGCTACGTGCGTATTTCCATTTCTATAAAATTATTTTCATTAAACAATTCACTTAATGTCAAATGAAGCTTTTGTGTGGACTTGCTTATTCATGCTCAGACTATAAGAGGCTCATGAGCAGGTAATGCCTTGTCCTGTAAAAATAACCAGAGGTTTTCCCTTGTGCAGGATCCACAGGTAGAACAAAGCATTGAAACACACGGGGTTGGGGTTTTTTAGGTGTTGAGGGTTGAAGGAGGTGATTCTGTCCCTCTAATCTGTCCCTCTAACCCCACCTGGAGTTCTGCATCCAGCTCTGGGGTCCCCAGCACAGGAAGGTCATGGATCTGTTGGAGCAAGTCCAGAGGAGGCCACAAAGATGATCAGAGGGGTTAAGCACCTCTCCCATGACGAAAGGCTGAGAGAATTGGGATTGTTCAGCCTGGAAAAAAGAAGCTTTGGGGTGACGTAACTGTGGCCTTCCAGTACCTGAAGGGAGCCTGAAAGAAAGATGAAGAGGGACTATTTATGAAGGGCCTGGAGTGACAGGACAAGGAAGAATGGCTTCCAACTGACAGAGCGTGGGTGTAGATGAGATATGAGGAAAAAAATCTTCCCTGGGAGGGTGGGCAGGCCCTGGCACAGGGTGCCCAGAGCAGCTGTGGCTGCCCCTGGATCCCTGGCAGTGCAGTGTCCAAAGCCAGGCTAGACGGGGCTTGGAGCAGCCTGGGACAGTGGAAGGTGTCCCTGCCCATGGCTGGGGTGGCACTGGATGGGCTTTAAGGGCCCTTCAAACCCTTCAAACCATTCTGTGATTCTATGATCTGCTAGTTTTAAAGTTTTGAAGTGTTTTAACTCTGATTGTCTTTATCTATTGAAATGATTGCCTTTACCAAAAATTGACATTAAAAAGCTGTATGCATGCAAAAAGTGTAATGATCCTTGAAATACACATCTAAGGGTTAAAATGAATGCTGAAGTGACATATCAAAGTGTGTAAAACACCTCAGCTCGCGGTTATTAAGTGACTTCAGTAAAAATGTGGGGGGGGGTTTTTTCTCTGTCTTGACAAAATATTTTTTTTGCTATTTCTTCATTTTTCAGCAAAGCTAGAGAGCTGAAGGATCGCCATAAAGACTTCCCTGATGTTGTCTCTGGGGCCTATGTTATTGAAGTTATTCCAGAAACACCAGCTGAAGCGTAGGTTGAAGTACTTTTCTCTCAAAACCACTGACTTAAGGGGGTAACGATGGAGACTGTTCCCTGCTTAGCTGGCCTTCTTCATTATGCTAAATTAACAATGTTACGACCATCTGATTGCTATTAGGTTGTCTGCTGGAAATGGGTTTGTGGTTTTAGCCTGGTCCCTGATGGGCAATATTGTAACTGTATCAGGGTACTGCAGGGAAGCCCTGTCAGCCTTCCAGGCCCAAAGGGCAGCGATTCAGGGGGTGTGAAAACTCCCTTTTCATTTTTCTCAGCAATTGCTTCCAAGGCATCTTTGTACCAGTGCCAGTGCTGAATAAAGACTTTTGCTCCTGCACATTCTCCACGGCCCTGATGGTCACTCTGCAGGAGAGTGAGAAGTTTTGGGTCCACCCTGGGGAAGATGTGTCCACCTCAGTGTTGGCCAAACCCACCAGCTCCCCTGGCACGTCTTGAGGCTGAAATCCTCTCTTGGCAGCAGACACTTTTCCATGTGAGAGCTTTGTCAGCAGTCACATTACTGGAAAGAGCTTTTGGGTTTTGACAACTGAATTTTTTTCTTCGCATTACTTAGTGTTTGCTCAGGAACTGCCCTCCTGGTTGGTACCATGTCTGGCTGAAGCCTGGCAGCTGGGCTGTGGTCACTGGCACTGGTCTGGCTGGCTTTTGCTGGAGACACTTTCCTCTCAGGGTTTGCTTGATAGGAAACCGCTCAGTAATCCAGGGCAGGAAATGGGAAACCTTATTCATTTTCTGAAACTGGTGATCGTTTAAGAGAAGAGTAAATCTTTGTGGCAACAAAGAGGCTTATGTGGCACCAGAGGGATGTAGGCAGAAAGCTGCTTGGAGCAGGCATGCATTAGCTCTTAGGAGGTTTGCAAGGATGATTGGATGGTGTCTTTTTGGCAGTTTGGATGTAAGATAAACAGCGTTAGCTGTCTAGTGTGCTCTGTGAGGTATCGCTGTGTTTGTAGATGGTTCTCGTTGGCACTGCTGGCCAGGCAGAACACTGGTGAATGTCTGCAACGTGAAGGAATGTGTAGGAACGGTTTGGCTGCTCCAGTGTGGGGCTGGAGTTGCTGCCTTGGTGTGCAGGTCCAATCTGAAGGTGCAGAAAAGTCGTTTTAGGAGTGTGGATAATAGCAGAGAGTGGGAGAAGGACTTTAGAAGGGGAGAGGAAATGTGAGGCAGCGTAACCTTCGAATGTGAAGGCAGACCCAAATCAAGGTGCTCCATCCAAAGGCTGGCCTGGCAGTTAAAATGCAGCCCATGTTGGCTCTGTCCCCCCCACTCCCAGTCCCTTTGCCCAGGGCTTTCCTTCTTCTGCTGATCTCTCCAGCACGTGTTGTGTAGATGTGCTGGTGGGGCACTGGAGCAGTGCCGGAGCGACCTGCCCTGGCTTGGAGTCACATGGAGGGGCTGCATGAAAAACCATGGAATGAATTCCTCCAGGAACATGTTTTGAGCCATGCCTTCGGTAGGCTACCAGATTTGTTGCAAACATTGGCCAAGGGCATCCTGCTTGCAGGAGACACTCGTGTCAGGCGCCTCCTGTGGGTGGAAGAGGCCGATGAGTGGTCTGTGGTTTTGTGAGGGATTATGCTTGTGAAGGGTTGAATCATGTCTGATCTGTCTTGGTTAATTTTTCCGTAACTTGGAGCCAGATCGTTGTGCAAGACTGGGCAAGATGTTGTGGTCTGTGGCATCCCTCACCAGCCGTTTCTTGGTGCTGGCAGCAGCTCTAGCCAGCTCAGGGAGAGACGCGGCCCCGGTTCTGCCCTGTCTTGCTTTGAGTCAGGAAAGTTCAGTTTTTGAGGTCAGCAAAAGGGATTTTGGGTGCTGTGGGCAGTGCTCAGAGAGGAAGGACACACTTGATTTTTGGTGACCAAGCTGGATAGCTACATGTGTTAACTTTGCTCTGGATTAAAGCCTGAAGGGTGGGTGAAGTGGCTGCCAGTGAGCTGCATATGGAGAACAGAGACTGAAATTCCTCGTGTGTGAGCACACAGCACCACTCAGGTTGCTTCTCTATGTATTCAGGAACAAAAGCTTGGGAAATCTCCCCTCTAAAATGAGTGTGCCTTGTTGCAATTATTTCAGAGGACAGATATCAGCACCTAGGATCTTTGTTGCTGAATTAATTGCTATTTACAATAAACAAATTCCTCTGAAGATGGTGAAATATGGGATTGATCAAACTTGTACATCCATCAGATTCTGAGGTTTCTGCACTTAATTGTAATCTTCACTGCTTCATAAATTCTGATTTCTTTTCTCATGCCTGCCGTGTCTGCACAGCTGCTGTTGGGTGGGAAAAAGAAATAATCCAGCAATCTTTTTTTTTTTTTCCTTTTCTTTCTAAACAATAAAACTGCAATTGTAATAACACATTGCTGCTTTGTATTTTCAGCGGTGGCCTGAAGGACAACGATGTGATTATAAGCATCAATGGACAGTCGATAAGCTCAGCCAGTGATGTCAGTGACATTATTAAAAAGGACAGTACGTTGCACATGGTTGTGCGCAGGGGCAACGAAGATGTTATGTTAACAGTAGTTCCCGAAGAAATCGATCCCTAACCAGAAACATGAGCTGGATTTCATGTTTTCTTTTAACAGCAATGGACTGCTTGTATTCTCTCTGTGCTGGTACAGGAAACGTTAGACTTCTGACCAACATTCTACTTGTTCAGTGGATTAGTATTGGCCAACAGAGTAACTTCTACTAGGTTTAAGGTGCAAAATCAGTGTAATTTCACATACTCCAGATGATAATTTTTTTCCTTCTGTATTATGTATGCAATGTATTCTTTGCTGGCTTTGACATCCCCCGCTTAACGAATCGACGTTTGCTTCCCTGTGTTGAGTAGATTTCCCGTCATTTCTGCTAAGACTTAAACAAAACAGAACCCACGCACACAATGTGTGTTGTGGCATTCAGGTATTTATAGGGTAGCTGTGTTTTAACTGGAAATGCCATTGTAAAGGAGTAGTCGGCTTCAAAGGAAACACAATTGGGAAACAAAGTTTGGTTTATAAACACAGAGGAATCCCAACCCAAATAACCTTCTGAGGATCCCGTGCAGGACTTTAATACTATGATATTTTCCTAGTGTTATTAAAAGAATTCAACAGTACTTTCTTGTGAGTGACTCATTTTGCTTCCCCTTGTGGAGTGGTTTTCTTTGAGTGGCACGTCTGCCTGGGAGGATGTGCTGGTGGTCTCCTTTTAGTCATCACGAATAGCATGACTTATTTTTCAGTATGTGCCCTGCATTTGTGTTTTTGTGCATCTGTTCTCCTCAGGAAGGCTGGGTTCAATTTGTCATATTGCCTATGTCTTCCAGATGTTAATGCATTTTCCTTGTTGTTTTAATTACAACTTCACCAATGCCTGGAATCTGTTTGCCCCCTGTAGAAATTGCCACATGGTGGATCACAGATCCTATACGATTCTTGTTCAGGTATTGGGATGTCTGTAACCATTTAGATCTGGCCTTAAGCTCTCTGAAACAGGCCTGGTTTATTCAAATCTGGAGTGCTGGTGTGTGTATGGACCTGGTTTTGACTCTGGGATATTGTGCATTCCTCTAACAGACATTAATTTTTATACATGCGTTGATTGATGCCCTTGAAGCTTGGGGGTGGTGAGTGGGTTTGTCTTGCTGTGACGGAGAACAATCAACCACACTTAATTACAAGGTAATTACTCACTGGGTAAATGGGCTCAGCAGCCTTTTCTTTCCTCTGTTGAAACATGTATGTCAGAGAATAAATCCAAAGGCTGTAGACAAGTTTTAGTGACTGTCACTCCTAAACATGTTCTTAGAAGAAGAATGTTTTAGTAAACCTCTCCAGCTGGGGAGCTGGCAGGTCACAATTTTAAAGAAAGGGCTGTATTCCACCCAGTTACAGCAACAAATCCTCTAGAGCTGGGTTCCTGACAATGCTGCTTCTCCTCCCAGCTGCATTTCAGTTCTGTTCCAGCCAGTTTATCCCGATTTGAGGAGCCTCTGTATCTCCAAGTGCCAGTGCCTGCCCTTGCCTGGATCACTGTAAATTTACAGTGTGTGACTTTAATTAGTTGCAGTGCACCTTTCAGTCCAGTATTGACTCTTGGCAGGATGGAACACCTCATTACCAACTTGTGGTTAATCACACGTGTGAAAATCTGCCAAAACACTGCAGTGCCAAACCCTGATAGTCTGCAATCATTTCTGGCCCGGAAGATGCAAAGAATGATCTTGCAGAAGTGTTTTGTAGCATCTTTGCACTGCAAGTTCACCTTGCTGGTGTTGATTAAGGTTCCAGCTTCCTGCTGATGTGGTGTCATGTTTTGCAGTCCCTTTGTGCCCTGGGTAGCACAGGGTGGTGACACACAGCTCTCAACAAAAGTGAGTTTAAAAATCACCTGCCTTCTCTAGTACTCCACCTAACCCAACTAGCAAAAATTAAACTAAAGCCCCAAAGCCAGGAAATTGTGTTTAAACCAGAAGTTATTTTCCATCTGCCTTTTTATTTCAAAACAAGTGCTTGCACAATTTGCAGAGCTGATTGATTCTATTTGTTCTTATTGCTGGTTGTTGTGGTCTCTTAACATGCGAAGTCATTAATTTTCTTTGTGTGGGCATTAGGAAAGCGGCAAATGAAATTCTATAAATGGTTTTCCTGGGTCACTGGGATTAGTGAAATATTTGACCAGAATTCTAGCCCCGAGCTCCATCTAGTGGGATGTGAGATGGTCTCATATTGCAGTCGTTCACTTTGAGGGTGGTTTTCTGATTTGCTTTTTCTTAATTTATAATTTCTGTGCAGTGGACATCAGTGGCCACATGAATATCATGTTCAAAATATTTAGAATTTACTTTTCTGGTATCCAACCATGCAGCTACCCAGATGGTTTCTTGCAATCAAAGTATTCTCTAAAAATTATTTAAAGTTTTTGAAGCAAGATTACTGATTAACAGAGACATGGAGGCAAAGTTTTTCTTTAATACAATTAATTGCTGTGTATTTTTGATATATGACTGGGTTATGGATCTGGAATGGTTTTTATTCTTTGTTGCTTCAGCACACAGTTCTTTCCAAAGTGCAATTGAAAATACTTTGTACTGAATAGCTTTGGCACAGTTCGTATAAATATCAGTTTCCTGGAAATTTTAACAAGTGTTGGACGCTATATCAGGGAAATTGGACATTTCTTGATATTTAGTATTTTAGAATGTCTGAAATTGAAACTGGAGTTGCTGTGTGTGACGCTGAGTAGATGGCTACGTGTGGCTACACTCAGAGGTAGTTTTCAAATGCAAGTTCACTTATTCCATAAGGGAAAGGTCTTGAGCTATAAAAGAAATGTCATGACTAACGATTGTCTGGTTTCTGTGGCTTAGATGCCAAGAACTAAAATCCTGTCATTTCATTGCCAGAAGACTTCTTTTTTTTTCTTTTTCCCCTCCTTACCTAGAACTATTTTGTATTCATGCTGAGGGTATTTTTAAAACCACGTCTTTCCAAATTATGGTGAGAGAGACATTTAGTAAGGCATGGTTAGATTATATACAGGTTCTTACTGTGTATCAGAAAAGTACTGCAGAATTAACTGTTCTGATCATATCTAATGCTGATTAAAACTGCAAACATTTAGGAGAAATAGAGGTGGTGAAGGTAGAAGTCACCAATCCAGAGCAGTGAACGATGAGTGCACTGAGTATTCAGCTGTATGTGGTGGTAGGTCATTGTGTGAGTCCTTTTCAGGTCCCCTCAAGCCCCAAACCCCATCTCTTGTGCAAGATGCTGGCAGGGAAGCCAGAGCTGGACACTCTGGCCCCAGGACTTCAGCCTGTTCAGCCTCTTTGTACCATTCCTCTGTAAATATGCAATAACTTCATTAGTTAAGGATTGTTTATTGTATGAAGTCACTGCTAAAACCAGTGCCTATGTAAATTGACTGACTGGGCAGAGAAAGTAAAGAAAGAAACTACCAGAGCAGCTCATCAGTTTAATCTATCTACATCTGCTGGGAAGTTTTCCTCCAGTTTCAGGGTTTTGTTTAGTAGTCATGGTACTGCAGCATCTGTCCCCGTAAACTTTCTGAGGAAGTGGGTAATAATTAGAGACTGATTAGAAGGAAAGTGAGTCAGAGCTAATGCATACGAGTCAAATTTACTTAATGTGGTAAAGAATTCACTTTAGGAGCTTGGAAATACTGCATAACATGCTGGAGAAGAAAATTAAATCTCTTTCTGTTAATTCCTTTTCTGTTCAGCGTTTATGCAGTGATTTTCAGAAAGTTTGCCACGTGGATGTTTGAGGGAGATGGTCTGTGTTACAGGAGCTCAGTGTAATCTTCCTTTCCCCTCTGAAATGCAGCTAATGGTGCAGGTCACCCCCCC
>VYZQ01049235.1:0-13703 GCA_013400655.1 Mystacornis crossleyi | reverse complement strand
CTTGATATTTAGTATTTTAGAATGTCTGAAATTGAAACTGGAGTTGCTGTGTGTGACGCTGAGTAGATGGCTACGTGTGGCTACACTCAGAGGTAGTTTTCAAATGCAAGTTCACTTATTCCATAAGGGAAAGGTCTTGAGCTATAAAAGAAATGTCATGACTAACGATTGTCTGGTTTCTGTGGCTTAGATGCCAAGAACTAAAATCCTGTCATTTCATTGCCAGAAGACTTCTTTTTTTTTCTTTTTCCCCTCCTTACCTAGAACTATTTTGTATTCATGCTGAGGGTATTTTTAAAACCACGTCTTTCCAAATTATGGTGAGAGAGACATTTAGTAAGGCATGGTTAGATTATATACAGGTTCTTACTGTGTATCAGAAAAGTACTGCAGAATTAACTGTTCTGATCATATCTAATGCTGATTAAAACTGCAAACATTTAGGAGAAATAGAGGTGGTGAAGGTAGAAGTCACCAATCCAGAGCAGTGAACGATGAGTGCACTGAGTATTCAGCTGTATGTGGTGGTAGGTCATTGTGTGAGTCCTTTTCAGGTCCCCTCAAGCCCCAAACCCCATCTCTTGTGCAAGATGCTGGCAGGGAAGCCAGAGCTGGACACTCTGGCCCCAGGACTTCAGCCTGTTCAGCCTCTTTGTACCATTCCTCTGTAAATATGCAATAACTTCATTAGTTAAGGATTGTTTATTGTATGAAGTCACTGCTAAAACCAGTGCCTATGTAAATTGACTGACTGGGCAGAGAAAGTAAAGAAAGAAACTACCAGAGCAGCTCATCAGTTTAATCTATCTACATCTGCTGGGAAGTTTTCCTCCAGTTTCAGGGTTTTGTTTAGTAGTCATGGTACTGCAGCATCTGTCCCCGTAAACTTTCTGAGGAAGTGGGTAATAATTAGAGACTGATTAGAAGGAAAGTGAGTCAGAGCTAATGCATACGAGTCAAATTTACTTAATGTGGTAAAGAATTCACTTTAGGAGCTTGGAAATACTGCATAACATGCTGGAGAAGAAAATTAAATCTCTTTCTGTTAATTCCTTTTCTGTTCAGCGTTTATGCAGTGATTTTCAGAAAGTTTGCCACGTGGATGTTTGAGGGAGATGGTCTGTGTTACAGGAGCTCAGTGTAATCTTCCTTTCCCCTCTGAAATGCAGCTAATGGTGCAGGTCACCCCCCCACAGAGGAAAATACACTTGTGAGGTGTTCCTGATAGAGAAAGCTGTGATCTGGGCTGTGTCCATGCAGTGACTGTGGGATTTGCTGTGTCTGCCTGGACAACCCCTTTCCCCAAATCCCCCGAAGCTGAGAGAGAAGCAGCCGCCCTTGGGCCTGACCCCACGGCTGCGGTCCTCCAGGAACAATGTATTTATCGAAGAATCAGAGAATGACTTGGGTAGGAAGGGACCTTAAAGACCATCCAGTCCCACAGGCATGGACACCTTCCACTATCCCAGGGTGATCCAGCCTGGGCTTGGGCACTTCCAGGGATGGAAGAGCCACAACTTCTGTGGACAACCTGTCTGTAAGAACCTGTGGACAGGTAAGTCCACGAGAGGGCGAACTGAAGGTAAGAACTCAGCCCCGTCCTCTGTGGAAGCTGTGTCTGGATGTGTCACTGTGGTTTGGGGCACTTTTGGCTGGTGTTTTATGTGGCAGTGGTGAGGGGGTGACCTCCTGCAGGAGGAGAGGGATGCAGGCGGAAAGGCAGATGTCCCTGGAAGTCTGAACTTGGTGTCTGTTCAGAAATAAGTGCTGAAAGCTGTTCTCATAAAAGCTGATTCCAATCTTCCAAGGAACTGGGCAGTTCTGGCAAGGAAAACGTGGATTTTGTCTGCATCTCATCTCTGGTAAGTTCCTGTGTCTGGCAAGGAAGGAGAGTTGACTGTCTGATTTGGAAAACTAGAACGTTTCAGCATGCTGTGACTATTTTAAAATTCTTCCACTTGTAAGAAAAAGAAATCAACCCACCAAACCTGCAAATCAACCAGAAACAGGCAAATGCAACAGAAAAGGAGCTCTAGCTACCACTCTGGTGCAAAACAAACCTGTAATAAAACCCAGCTGTAATTAACAGAAGAATAAATGTACATTTCCTCACATCTCAATCAGCATTTGACTGGGAGGTTGGGATCCTGAAAGGAAACCTTCCTTTTGAGGAGGAGCTGGCAGAGGAGCACTGCATTTCACCAGTGTGGTTAGCGGGAGATGAATATTTTATTGATGTAACAGAGGAGGGTTTGCGGCCATGCAAATGTTACATTTACATAAACAGAACTGTGTACAGGACAATGATATACTGGAGCTCTGGCATGCATCTTGTTTTTGCTTTGCAGCCTAATAGTTTTGCTGTTATTTATCCTCAGCTAAAGGGGTTTTATGTTTGCTTGTTTAATGAAAAAGCACTTCTGAGGTAAGGTAGGGCTGTGCAAAAGGAAAAGCTCCGCTGGGATCAGTTCCAGCCTGCGCAGTGAGCTCCTGTGAGCACTGAGGGACACTGCAAACCTTGCCACTCCTGCAGAGGGCTTCCTCTGCTCAACTTGCTTTATTGCCCGAAGAACAGACAAATATTTCTTTTCTTTTCAAGTAAAAGCCAAAATTCTCTGCTTAAATTTGTCTCCGGCCAAGAGAAAAAGGAACAGCAAGAGCAAATCCCAGCCCACAGATGTTCATAGTGTCGTTTGCTTTGTTACCCAAATACTGGGCACCGCAGCTCCACTCTTGGCACTACACCTCTGAAGACCGAGGACAATTGTCCTCAGAGATTATTTTATTCTCTTTCTATCTCAGGTCACATTTTCTATCCTTGTCCTCATTACTGGACTCTTTTCAGTTGGTTCAGATCCTTTTTGAGGTGCCCAGGCCACAGGGCATACTTGCAGCCATATGGAGAGAGTAAAGCTGCACCTTCTGGAGACTCAGAAGAGACAGCCGTTCATTTACCTGTGGCTAGAATGGAGTGAGGTTATATAGGATTATATTAATTTTTGAGCTCTGGTTTCAGTCTGGGAGGGTTTGAAATTGCAGCCTGAAGACTGAATAGAATATCATATACTTTCTCATCTCACAGAAGAGCTTCAGACTTGCTTAAACAGAAGTGGTCAAAGCTTTATTGCTGAAATTGAAAGGGTTATTTATTTCATCTGCCTCAATCTGGATGTCATCACACCCAGGTGTTACCTTTACATAAATTTAATATAACTTTAATATGACTGTAACATGCTATTAACCACTTATTTTATGTAACTGTAAATCCTACTATTTAGAATCAACCATTAATAATTAGATTCAGGTATGGTAATTACCTGTGATAACCTCCTAAGCCTAAATGACATCCACAAATTATATTACATTAATGATGCTGTTATTACCAAAACCTGAAAATTGCACTCATTACAGGAGAAAAATTACAGCAACCTACCAAACATTTGCACTTAACAAAATTATTAATATTTTGAACAAAAAGGCAGTCTTTCAGAAGAAGTAAGCTTCTGATTTCAGGATGCTACATTCAAATCTGACCTATGGCAATTCATTTCCTCAAGTCTGTTCTCTTCACCTGCATTTCTCCTGGGCAACAAGGACTCAGAAGGGTTAATACAGGATTTCTAAGGTGAGCCCATGTCCAAGGTAAGTGTATTTAGGTTCTGCCACGGAAGTGGGCACTGCTCAGAAAGCCAACAAGATGGGCAGTCAGTGCTGAGCTTACAGGAGTCATTCAGCCTTGTATTTATAAAAACACATCATATTATAATAGGAGTTTTTTCCTTTTTCTGTTGTTTGAGATGTTCTGTGGGAGATCTTTGATGAGAACATGGAGAAGGTGCCCTGTTGTTTCAGGTGTCACTGAAAGAGAAGTAGTTCAGCAGGGTGCTGGACGGATGGCTGGTGCACTGAGGAAGGTGGCAGGGCTGTGTGTTGATAAGAAACTGAAAGGGTTTTGCCTGGCATTTCGTTATTGTGATGAGCTGCCTGTATGTGTTTTCTAAAGTGGGGGTTGCAATTCTAGCAGTCTTGCAATCTGTTTGGGATCTGCTTTAGGGCATTTTCTGTTTCTGTATCAGATTCTTGCCAAACCTCAGTCACAGCAGGGAAACTGTGCTTCCAGGAGAGTCTGCTTCAGCAAAGGAATAGGATTGTTTTATTTAAAACAATGGCCACGGAAAATGATTTCCAGACGTTGGGTAGTGGCTCTGAAGAGCAAGGAAAGGGAAACGGCACAGAAACCTAAGGCAGAGAAAAGAACTCTGATCTGATCCCAGACCTCCTGTGGAAGGCCAGTGCGGGAGAGGGGAGCTGGGGCTGTCTCCACTGGGAGCATCAGTGCCAGGCTGGAGCTGTGGCTCGTGGCCGGTCCCTCAGAGCAGGGGCCTGCACTCAGCTGTGGCTGGTCAGTCACGGCTCTGGTGAGCACTTGGGCCTCTCGGAGTGGGAGGTTTAATGTCTGAATTTCTGCAGGTTGGTGTTGGGAGTCAGTTGTGCCTCAAATAGAACTGCAGAATTCAGTCTTGTGTCTGTGCTGGTCAAACAGCTGTTCCCCTCAAGATGGACATTTTTGTGTTTTCCTTTTTTTGTCTTTTAAATGACGTTATGGATACAGTCTCTCTCTTTTTTAATACAAATGCCCTTGGCTTTGACATTCTTTAGTCTGGCTGTGGTCTTACTCATTTCGTCAGGGTGGCAGAAGTGTTTGATGCAATTACAGGTCATATTGGGAAAAGGAGGCAGAACTGCAAGGGTTATAACTAGCAGTGATCAGCCCAGCTTACTTAATGAAACCATTAACTGGACTAAATTCAAAACCAGGTGGGATGTAGTGTTTAGGAAGTTGGCCAAACTGTATAGGCAAAAGTATGTGTTAATAATACATAGCACTGTTTCTTTATGCAGTGGGAGAGAAACTATGTGGAAAGATTGTCAATATTTGTTTGATAGCAGTGTTAAACTTTGTTTAATAACAAAACAAAATATTTTAGCATTTTGGGGGGTGAAAGAACTCATGACAAGTTGTGAGCATTAACACCGCCTTTGGGTTTGGAGTTCTTAGTTACAAATAAATATAAATTTTCAAGCTGTGATACCTGTCAAGTGCTTCTGGTTATCCTTAAGTTTATGGTAACATTTTTACTATGCAGTGAAATTTCATGGGATTGTGGTTTCATGGATCATTCCACTAATTATTTTCCTTTCTGGGTTCACCAAACAATAAAATCTTTCAGACCCACCCTCCTGCAAATCACAGCAGTGCATTTTTCAGCTTCTGCTGTTTGTTGGGTAATAGATCAAATTTGTTCAACAAACATAAGGCAAGATCCAAGGGAGATCTGGGATGGATGGAAGCTGAACTACCCTTCCCTATCTCCTGCTGGCACCAGTTGCCACAAGCCTTGGAGGTACTTAAATTTGGTTATTGGGACTCAGACATTTAGCAACTGCCTAAAGGTCTGAAATGGTGGCAGCTATCAAGGAGTGCCAGATGAGGCTACTTAAGATAGGAAAGCACAAGTTGTTTTCTCTCTGAGCATGGGTGGTTCCTGTCTTAAAACGGCTTAAGAGTTATTCTGTTCAGCAAAGAAATGGCCCAGGTGAGACGGGGCCAAATCCATCAATCTCATCCCAGAAAACCAACCTAAACACTTGATTACCAGTTGGCCAGGGTGGGAGAGGCCTCTGTGCTTGTCCCTGTGTGGTGCCAGGCACGGAGAGCTGCAGGGTAAGGAGCAGCTTTCTGCACTTTTAAAGATTGTTTGAAAGTGTGGAAGCCTCAGTCCTGCTCTAGATCTCATTACTGCCTCTGTTCAGTAGCTCTTTATGTAACTCTTAGGTATTAAGACACCATAATGACAAGGATATTCTCAGAAATTATATTTTTCATTTATTTTTCCATTGCCATTGACCCTTCACCCTTACCAGCTGCAGGCCTGAGCGTGTTGATTTAAGGAGTGGCGACTATAATGTTCCTATAAGGGAATAGTCTGTGCTCTGACATGGTGTGTAAAATATTGGGGTATTTGCTACCAGAAAGCAAACAGGGATCAAAGAGTTCCTGTTCCACACAGTGTCCCCTGGCTGTGAGGTAGAAGATTTCTGTTATCCCATACATACATTTGGCAATCAAATCTTGTTGCGCTCGGAGAGGTTGGTGTTCCTCATCTGGGAGGGGCTGGAGTCAGTGGAGGTCTGGGAGAGGGAGGAGAGTTGGAAGCAGATGAGGTGCAACCAACAGGAGCACAAAAGCAGACAAGGCACAAATTTCCTTTCATCTGCCTAGCACTCTTCCCAAATAATCCCAAGTCCCCTCACTTCCTCGACAGTTCAACATCTCTTCCAATCATTGGAGAACAATTCAATAATAGCAGGGCTGGTGGCTTAATAAATGTTTCAGCTGCAATCTTTCACTGCCTCAGAAGGACTGTGTCTCAGGCTCTCAGGTTCTTCAAGCTTTAAAGAAAAGACTGGGTCAATTCCCAATAACTTTATTTAAAACATCTTGTTATGACAGGTCCAGAACAGAAATTTTTTACACTTTAGCATTTCGGTCAAATGAAATCCTTTGCTAATTCAGCCTGAATTTGTGTTGAGCCTTTTTTCTCCCCATTTTTCAACTCTACTCCTGGCTGGAATATGGGTACTGCTCAGGAAGGTCATAGATCCTAAGTACAATAAAATTATTTCCTTATACAGCTCTTAGCTCTCACGGAGATATATCCCCACCTGCTTACCTGGATGCTCTCACCCATAACTCACCAGGCACGAGTTGTTTGGACAAACACTCTCTGCCCTCCTGTGAGCTGCTGGTGTGGATCCGAATGCCATTCCTCTAGGGGATGAGAGAGACAGCAAAGGAGCAGAGAGGAGTGGGCTGGGAAAGCAAGAGCAAGTCAAGAGAGAGAGGATACAAGAGAATGAAGAGAGGAGACCCCCACAGCCACGCAGAGGGGACTCGGTGTCTGTGTGTCTGCGGCTGTGATTTCTCTGCTGGCACCTTGCAATCAAGATCTTTAATTGGTTCTGTTCCAGCTGTGCACGGGCTCTCAGCCATCGGTGGTGAACACAGCCACAGCTGTGTAAGAAGGAGAGCAGCAGGAGAACTGAAGGAAAGCTTGCAGAGGTGCAGAGGGAATCTCTAGAGGATCAGGGGAAGGGTTGTATGGCTGAGCAAAGCAGCCAGAGGACAGGGACAGAGCAGTGCCAGCAAGCCTTCCACAGGAAAAGTCAGTTTGACCCTGTTTTCTCTCCTTGCCCGATGCACCACTGTACTTAAGGAACACATTTGTAACTTAATGGCCACTGAGAAATGGAACCAAGCGCAGCAGAGGGATGGCAGGAGGCCTCTCTCAGGAGGGAACTGGGATTCCCACAGCCAGGCAGCAAGGCTGTCTCCAATGTCAGATTAAATCATTTAATCTTCCAAAGCAAATTTAATCTTTAGTTTAATCTTCCGAAGTAAACATAGCTTAATCATAAATCTTGATTTCCTGATGTAATCAAACAATTCCTGCTTTACAATTTGCTTTGGCATCCCTTGTGCAAACAAGTTTGGACAGAAGTGAACAGATGGGGAGAGGGGGCAGGGAGCAAGGAAGCTGTGTGCCATGGAGGCTATTCCAGCTTGGGGTGAGTGATTGGTACCTGCTTTCTGACCCTTGCCATGCCCTGTCTTAGGGAAGAAGCATCACTGATGCTGGAATAGAAGTTACGGTATCAACTGGATTTGAAAGAGTTAGTGGGAGCTGACTGCTTATAACAATTAATAAAAATGTGTGAACAACTTGCATCCTTTCTCCCATCCAAAGGACAAGCATTTCATTGCATAGTTGACTTTTAAAGCAAGCATGGATCCAAACTGAAACTCATGTTTCCACACATTCTCATCAAGTTCCAGCTCTGGTGAAATGAGCCAAGAGTCAAGAAAGTCCCCACTCCATCAGCCATCCTGCCTGGTAGGAAGAAAGGTATTTTTATGCAAAAAACAGGTCAGTACCAGAGTACTATTTTGCTGCTAGCTCTTTGAATTTTCCTCTGCAATGTCGGGGTAGTGACCACTGCAAATGATGCAAATGCAATTAAATGGAGGGGGTGGTTCAAGAGGTGCCAACTGGTGTCGTGACTACTGACCCAGCAGCTCTGGTGCTTTGGTGTGTTCCAGCCAGCTCTGCAACTGTGCCAGCTCTGGGCCTGGCTGAGTTGTATTTAATTACTAAACTGTATTTAAGAAAGTACGAAATGCCACACAGGAAATGAGGATTTGGTGGGAGATACGGAGGAGGAAGAGGTGTTCCATGTGCCAGACCTGAGATGTCCCCACAGTCCACAGAGGGCCCCTGTGCTGGAGCAAGAGCACATTTCCTGAATGAGCTGTGACCACAGAGAGCTGATGCTGGATTATCCTGGAGGATATCCCGTTGGTTTATGCCAAAGGACTGCAGCCCATGGAAAGGACCCATAACAGAGCATGAGAAAAGGGTGAGGAGGAGAGAGCAGCAGTGACAAACGGCCATGGACTGACCACAGTCCCCATGTGCCACTCAGGGAGGGGGAAGGTACAGGAGTGGAACGAAGAAGTGAACTCGAGCCTGGGAAAAGAGGGAGTGGGGAAGGTGTTGTTTAAGTTGTCTGCATTTCTCGCTATCCAAGTCTATTTTAATTGGCAATCAAGTTATTTTTCTGTAAACTGAATCTGTTTTCCATGTGACAACAAGTGATTTCCCTGTCCTTATCTCAACCATGAACTACTTCACCTTTTTTTCTCCTCCTGCCCTGTTGAGGAGGAGGAATGAGAGAGGGGCTGGGTGGGTGTCTTGCAGCCAGCCAAAAGCAATCCACCACACTTCCTTTCTGTCTGAGGAACTGAGATGCTCCATGCAGAGAATGCCAGTCCTGGACTGAGATGGCCATGCAGTGGTGATTGCCACTGGGATCTATGTGGACCAGCCACCCTGAGCTCAGGGTTGTCTCACATGTTCTCTTTTTGTGTTCAAATAGTACCAATTGTCATTGAGTTTTGAATGGTTTTTGTCTGGTTTTATTTTTCTTTCATCTCTCCAGGTATGCAACAGCTGCCCCAGTGTGTTTACCAAGCCACATCCCTTACTTCCTCCAGTCCCTCCTAATCACCACTTCCTCCACCTGCCTTGCAAAACCCTGAGAATAAAAGTCTCCTCGTGTTTACAGAGTCAGTGAACTGTTTGCAGTCCTAACAAAGTAATCCTTGCATTCCCCCCCTGCCCCCATCCCCTTCTGACAATGGAGTTTGTGCTTCCTTTCTCCTTCTGATCTTCTTTTGGCTCTCCTGGGCTGTGAGGTTGAGCTTGGCCATTGGCTGTCCAGGACTATTTCTTTGCATGGTTCATGAGGCACAAGAAACCTGTTCCTGAGTTTCTGAGAAGTAATATGTTTGCCAGTCAGTAATAAATCCAAAACTAACAGCAGGAACAACCAGCATGTCGAATTTTTATCTACTAGAAGTTTTTGCATGTTCTCTCTAGAAAAGAAATTGCAGAATTCTGAGTTACACAAATAACTGAGACCCTGGGACATTTTGAAGATTGGTTGAACTTTGAAGATAACCCTGCTTTGAATTGAGGCTTGGACCAGGGGCCCTTCCAGGCTAAATATTTCTGTGATTCTGGGGTGATTATTTTATATACTGTGATTCTTTTATATACTGGTGATTCTGTGATTCTTTTATATATGTTCAAACACTGCCAATGTTCAAACATTGCCAAATTTGCTGTGCAGCTGTGGGGTCTTTGATGAGAACTCGAATCCACTGAAACTTCATCATGACCTGAGATAGTTTCTCTTCATAAAAATCCATTTTAAGTTCCATTGGATGCCATTATTTTTCTATTACCTGAAATATGTTGTAAATCCCAGGGGCACAGCTGTGTCAAGAGATCTGTAAAGTTTTTAAGAGCCTCAGAAATAGAGAATTTGGGAAGAATTTTCCCTTATTTTCTAAACTTGTCCCTATCCCCAGACTTAGAACTCTTGTTCTCTGGGAAGGTTTTGTGCAGTTTAGTAGTGATCAGTGTACGACCACTGAAGTTTGGCTCAAGTTTGTGTCAAAAGTCAAAAGATTACTTTTGATGAACTTGCAGAGCTTAAACATCCTGAATCTTGCTGCTCTGGTGAGGATGGAGCACACTGAGGGATGAGCAGGGGGAGAACAGAAAAAGATGAATGTACTCACTTTCACTGCATGTTTTTGGGACATCTGTTAGGACAGAGTACAAAGGGTTTCCATAAGCCCTTGGATTGTTTCCCACTATAGTCCTACCCTTCCACATGTTCAGTCACAAAAAGAAAGGCACATTTTGCACCAGGCTAAAAAGCAGCTTTGGCTCAGGTACAGCTGAAACCCAAGAAAGGGACAAGTTACATAAGGGACAGCGACAGAACTCCACAGCCAAAGAGGGATGGGATGGAAAAATAGCAGCTTCTGCAACCACTTTGATCTCTGCTTTCCCTGGATCGATGCCAGGTGTTGTCTTCTTGTAGAACCAGGAAGCTGTAAATGTAGGTTAACAAATCAAATATGTGGCCATGGAAGTCAGGGAAGTGGGGAATGTGGTATTGAGCTACGGAAATGAGACTGGGCTGCTGAGCTGCACCCTTTGGCATCTCTGCCTATAAATTCTGGTGTCCTCCTGCATCAGGAGCTCCAAGGAGATGGCTGCCACCAGGATCTTGTCTTGGATGGTGATGATAAGTCTTCACATTCAGGTGGATGCAGGTAAAGAGCCTCACTTCTGATCGCCTTTGTAGCTATATTTCAGCTTGGGCTAATGTTGAGATTTAAGGGTAAAAGAGGATTTACCAGCATGCCTCAGCTCTTTTGAAAACCATGAGCAGGTCAAACATATGAGCTGAGCAAATCAATGTTATCAAAACTGCTAAATGAATTCAATTTTTTCCCTATCATTTTTCATAAAGAGCCCAGTAAAGGAAATTAAAATGAATATACTGCAAAGCCAGTGATAACATTTTCCAATCCTTTATATCAGGGTAATGGATTTAAAGACTAATAAGTATTTTCTGGACTGATTATATGTTTATTTTAAAGAGGGTGAGGTGTACTTGAACCTTGGGTGTTTGTATTTGATTAGGTACATTGTTACATCTAACACTTCGGTGTTTAACAACAGAGCCCCCTAGATAAAACAAGTGTGGCACATATCCCTGTTCCTATTATTATTACAGTTATTAGACTATAATGGAAATTGCTCTGATTTTTTATTATTCTAATTTCCCATAGGCTAATTGCCTAGCTCAATTTGATTTGGTTGCAGAGTCAGTGATCTGCCCAGCCACTTTCATCCCTTTGGGGATCAGTACAAATATTGGTGGGTCTGATGGGAGAGGGGATGCTCCAAACGGGGTGAAATAGGCTTTTTGTGTTCAAAAAACACCTTCCCCTTTTTCCAGGTGAGGCTTCCCTGACTGAGCAGGGTGTCTCTGGGAGAGACAAGACCTTTCTTTTTAAGCAGCTGCTGTAGCATCCCCCATGCAAGGATGGAAAAAGATCAAAAGTGTTGCCACAGCTGCTGTCCTGCCACCCCCTCCTCTTTCAGGTGTAAGATTCTGGAGTGAACTTGACTTGAGCTTATGAACCAAAAGCAAAAATCTGCTTTCCCTTTCCGTGCTCCCACACAGCCCCTCACACACAGCGGAAACAAATAACATTCAGGGCTGTTTCCAGGCTCAGGGCTTTAATGCAGTCATCATTTGCTCCCTCCATAAATATTTGAGGTGCAGTTAGTGATACTGGAAGCTAAGCTGGGATGTCGATGTTCAGCTGGAAAATACTGAGTTACTGTTTAACCCTTTCATTGCCACCCAGCTAATTTAGATTTAGAGCTTTGCATGCGTGAGGAGCAGCGTGGTGGGATGTGTAGGAAAGTTCCCTAATACCGGAATGAATGTCACACGTCCCTGTTAGGATCACTTTAAATACATGGACTGTGAGTTTGAGAGCCAATGTTACAGGTCTTATCAAACATTTTATTAGTGAGGGCATATTTCCACCTCTCAGGCTGTCCACAGAGCAGGAATTTTATCCCCAACAGTAGCTGGAGCTTATCCAGCCCCTTGTAAATCAGCTGACATCCCTTTGCCAGTGCCACCAGGGCATCCTGTGCATGCAAACTTCCCATCCTCATTACATAATTCATGTAATATTCCTTCAACATTTTTGTTATTGTTTTTGTTTGTGTTGACACTGCAGCTTGGACAACAGCAGACTCTGCAACAAAAACGCTTCTTAACAGCAGATAATTTTAAAGTTATATAAAAACATACATCATTCATAAGTTTTCTTTGCTAAATATTCTCTCCAGGCCGATGCCTGAATTTGAAAACTCTTCTAGTCCAGCGGTAGCCAACCTACCAGTATAGTCAGTGTCCTTCAGGCTGGGTTCCCAAATGCTGAATGCACCCATATAGAATTCATATGGTAGCACATATATCCACTTAAAACGCAGCATATAACTATTTGTTACTCATCTCGCAGAAAGAATGAGTCATCACTGCAATGAAGACCTTGCTTGAATCACTGCTTGGGTTAAAACTTTGGGGTAATAAAGCTGTATTAAAAGTGGAGGCTGTATAAATGCAGCAGTTTCTGAGTATCTCTGAAGGCCCAGAGCAAAGCTATCCGCAGTTCGAAACAGACAAATTTTGGCTGAATACAGGCTTGCAGACTGCTTTTCGGTGACCTACACAGGGACAGAGCAGGACTCACATGAAATGCCGTTATTAATTCTGGTTATAGGTTTGGTGCTGTCACCCGATCACAAAAAGCACCGGGAAAGAGATCACCTTTCTCCGAGTGCCAGAGCCCTGTCCTGCGGGACATCTTTGATCTCTTAGTGCCACCTGGAGGCTTTCCAACAGCCCTAGCAGGGAAAACCCTTCTTTGACCCAGTTATTGACACCAGCTGCGTGCTATTGCTAGAGTCAGTGGTGTTGGAAGTGGAAGGGAACGAGAGGTAGCCTAGGTGAGGTGGGAGTGTGAGCAGAACGTGGGACGGGGAGCTTTTGGAGACCCCCTTTTGCGTGCAGCTGTGCACAACGAGATGTGCAGCCTCCCTTGTCACTGGCCTGGCTCCGACCGCCTCCCCAGATACTTTATGTCATCTTCATTTCTGCTGAATATTTCGTTGTTCTTGGTTTGGAGAAAGGGAGAAAGAGGCAGTTTTTCACAGCCTGTTCTCGTACCAGTAGTAGAGCCATCAACTCCTGATCGGGTCAGGTGAAGCCAGCAGATAGAATCAAACTGTTGTTCCCGTTGGAAAAGACCTTTAAGATCATCGAGTTCAACCATTAACCCAGCAGTCCCACACATTTACATGTCTACATGTGCCACATTTACATGTCTTTTAAATCCCTTCAGGGATGGTGACTCCACCAATGCCCTGGGGCAGCCTGTTCTTTCCAGGATGGGATTTCCCCTTATCTCCAGTCTGACTTGAGGCTATGTCCTATCACTTGTTACTTGGGAGAAGAGACTGATCCCCACCTGGCTACAACCTCCTCTCAGAGTAGCTGTAGGAAGCAATAAATTCCCTCCAGCCTTTTCTCCAGGCCCCACCAGCTCCCTCGAGTGGATCCCATCCAGCCCCATAGACTCGTGAATATCTAAGGGGTGTAGCAGGTCACTGGCTGTTTCCCCTTGGATTATGGGGGCT
>VYZQ01049234.1:4055-18834 GCA_013400655.1 Mystacornis crossleyi | reverse complement strand
CCTGTAACCCCTCCCCTCATCCCTTCCACGTCAACTATGTTCCATTGGTTGGGGTGCCCTCCCTTCCCCTTCCATCCCCCAAATTCAAAGTCCACCCGCAAACCGTGTTTGGTCTCTATTTCTTCTGGAACACGTTCTAGTAAAGATCTGAGGGACTGAGTCCCGAGGAAAAGAGCGCTTCTTGTCTTTTGTCTTTGTTCATGTTCCTCTGCTCCCCGGGGTTCAAGCTAGCCTGATTTGGACCCCAGCAGGACCGGAAAGGAGCACTGCTCCACTATTGACAACCGCTGCCAAGATGCACAGCAATGGAACAGAGTATTTTCATTCTTTTAATTTCCATACTTAGGATTCCTTCTGGCACTACAAAAACTGAACTAATAATACTTTTCATAGAAAGAGTATACGTATTCAAGCATCTGAGACTGACTAATCATGTGGTTTTTTTACTGTGACTCCTGTCGTATTTTCTGGTTTTTCTCTGGCACATTTAAATCATCTTTCACCCTGCTGGTAAACTTTAGAAAGTGAGATCTCAGAGTTACTTGTGCTGGAGAGGATAGATCAGTTCTGGGTGTTAGACAGCTAAAAAGCCACTAAACTATATTTCATTGCTTTCAAAGTAGGGCAAATTTTGGTTATAAATATTAGTAGACATTTCCTTTCTTTTTACTCAAAACTGTGCTATTACAGGCTCATAAGTCAGAGAGCAATTCAAGCTCTCTCTCTCCAGGCCTTTCCTTCCTTAATGTGCTCATCAGCATTAACCACCAAATGCATTTGCCTTAGGAGCTAGAAGATCTCTATGTTCTATTATCAACATTATGTCTTTAATAAATAGGCATGCAGGTATATCACTGGCCTGTTCCTCTTCAGAAAGAGTGAGAAGGAGTGGAGAAAAAGTCTACAGGAGGTCAACTCTCACAGGAAAGAAAATAAAAGACCAAATTAATAGAAGCTTCTTAGGGAGTAATGCAGCAGTTCCCATCTGTGCCAATAATTCAAAACACAGCTGAGCAGTATTTTTTCCTTCTGATTTTATATTGCGCCACTTTTGTTTTCCCCCCTCCCTTCTCCAGCCTAAAAAGGTTCCATCTGTCTGCTAATCTCTGATCCTCCCAGTCATAAGAACTACTGTCCAGTCAGTGGAACTCAAATTTTAGTTTGTAGGATGGTGGCTTAAAGGCTTTATGTTCCTGGGTTCATGGAAATATGTGTGTCACCATATGTGTACCATGAGAATAACCTCACAGAGAAGAACAAAGGGCCAGAGGGAAAAGAATAAAGAAGTATCCAGGAACAGGGTTCCTGTTCCTCAGGGATTATACCTGTGTCTATGAGGACAGCCATGCATGTGGTCCTCCTGCTCAGTGATTAAGTGCTGTGAAGGTTAGGTGAGGGAACCACGTGGATATGTTGGTCACCTTTTCAAGAGATTTATCAGCTTTAGCTCAATGCTATCTGGCATAGACCCCAGACCAGGACTGGATTTCATCCACCAGCTCACAGGGTGGGCAGAGGAGACATGCAACCCAGTGGCTGTACCTCCAGCATATTTCTACTCAGTGCTGCTGGTGTCCCACAGGGAGAGGGGCACTGCTTCTGCTCCAAGTAAAGGATGGTCTGTGACCCTCAGTGGACAATATGGACCAGATTTAAGGGTGTGGCTGCTGGTGACTGCTAGACTGTGACTCAGCTCATCTACATCCATTCTATCCTTCTGACATAATAATTATGCAACTATTAAAAATGAGCAATCAAAGAAAAGCAGTCAGTGGGGATAGATCTCCTGAAATACAGACTTCATCAAAGTGTAGTTATGACATAGTGGTGCCAAATTTCTGTTAGTACAAGTGTTTGCTGCAATAAGAAGAGTAAGCCTTAAATAGTGCTGGAGAAACGCTAAAGACAATCAAAACTTTGTTACAGTCCAAGTAATTGATGCATTTTAGCTTGTAGATAAGGGATTGAGCAGATTTACTTAATCCTTTAAAAAAACCCTCCACCTTAAGTAGTTTATAAACCTATATAACATATTACTTGAAAAATAAATCAGAATGTGACGTAAACCAACAAGTGTAATAAATGCTGTTGTTCTTCCTAAAATCTTTTGGAAATGTCAGATATAATTATATTGATACTTATTTTATTCTATTCCCATAAAAGGGATGAATTTGTGGAGGTCATGTACTGCATTATATCTAGCCCTTTCTACTAAGCTGAGCTGTTATGCAAGAAGTGCATTAGGGCTACAGGGTAGTTCTTGCCAAAGGCCAACTGGCACCATAAAAAAAGAACACTTAGAAGAGGAGACTTCATTAAAATATTTCTCTCTTTCTTCTGCACACAAACAATTTTGCTTTGTAGGAGTAAAAATCCTATTGTTATAGAGTCATGGATGCTATTTTTGGTACCCAAGTCAGTCAAGGTCTCAGGATAGCAGTCATGAAAGTCTAACACAACTTTTTTTGTCCATTTTCTATAAATAATGCCCTAGACCCCCATTCCAGATCTTATCTGCAGTACTTGAGGAGGGCAAGAGGACCTTAAGAAGAAAGAAAGGGATATTTTCCCAGCTGAAGTTAATATAAAGGCAATGTGTTTGTCCTTGCGTGTACTGTCTGAGCTTATTCATTGAATTAGGAGGAGCAGGATTAGACCCCATAATACTCTTTTCAAATTGACAGGAGGTGGATTAGGGCTAAAACTACTGATAACAACCTGTTTTCTTCAAAAACAATCTGCACATGAGTTTTCAGGATTTAAATGTAAAAAATGGTTTGTAAGCACTATAAGAAACTACATTTGAGTTGAACTTCACTGGGAGAAGAATTCCATAATGACCAAAAATTATAAGTTTGTGTAATGAATGTTCTTTAAGCTCTGGAGACATAGTTTCCTTTGACTTCTAATACAAAAACATGTCATTTATTAAGTAGAGTTTTGTAATCATTTTGACAGGGAACCAAAACAGAGGTCTTTAATGAAGACTTATTTTGAGGCAGTGAAACAAAAAGTTTTGCTGTGAAACATCACTTTGTGAACACCATAGACTAAATTCTAAACTCACATACCCCAGTGAATCCCCACTGGAATCAATGGGCAGTACCATAGAATAAAAAGGAGTAGTGAACTTAAGTCTAAAAGCCAGCCTCTGTCATTGGTCGTCTTTCAGTACTATAGCAAAAAAGCTCCCTGTTGATGATGAGGATTTATTACCAGTGCAATGCTATTGATGTGTATTTATAGAAAGAGATGAAAGCAGTGTCTATGCTCCAAAAACCTAAGCAGAACTTATAAAGAGAGGAGATGAAACAGAATTAGAAGTTAATTATATACTGTTGCTTATCTGGGTTTTGAGAATGTTGTTTTGTGATAGGAATATCCTTTCTGTAAGTAAGAGTGGTGGGACACATAATATATGGTTGCATTGTCCTTCTCCTGGATTCATCTCACCTTCCTGTGGAAAGCTATCTGAGGATTCTGAATCAGAGAGCTCTCAATTCTTAATGCATAATTGACCCATTTCCAAAGACTTCAGGGTAACTTCTTTCTCATCATCATCTCAAAGCCTAAGTAAACTTAAGCACTTTAACCATGGAGAGCTAAAAAGCAGAAGAGATGAATTTAGCCCATACGTTTATGTTCTCAGAAGCAATGAGGAGGCTCAGAGACCAATAATGGTGTTGTTTAGAAGTTCCTCATACTCCCTTTCCAGATGTCAAAATCAAAAGCATTTCTTCTCAATAAGTCAGTAAACAGAGAAATAAAAGCTGTCTTCTCCCTTCAGATGCACATAACACTTTACTTGCTCTTTTTTCTCTTTATTTGACTGTACTTACCTATCAGGACATGTGTACTTGCTCATGTGGAAAGCCATCTGTATTAATCACATTTGGCCAGATTTTTAGAGAGTATAATAAAAAAATCTTTGTTTTTTTGTGTTTGAAATGATACTTTTGACTTTGTTTTTGGTTTACAGTTGAGGTTGACAGATCATTTCTAGTTTAAAGATATTCTACTTTTTTATTGCAATGTTTATTGTTACTCTGTCTTAAGAAATGGAATATATACTTCAATATTGCATGCACTTGGTTTATTAAGATACACAGTCTCTTCTCCCTTTCCTTTTCATTTTATATGCCTATACATTTTTATGATACTGCTCTAAAGGATAATCTGTAAATCAGTTCATGCTCATGATTTATATTAGTGTGTGCTAAATAATATGGAGAAAATGCTCAAACCTATTTAACACACCAGACCGGAAACTCTCTACTGTGAGGTATCTTAGTGAGCATTTCACAGGTCTCTAATCTCCATTAGCCTGAGCAAACAACTACAATCCAAGCAAAACAACTAAATCCAGGGCTGTACGTTTACTGAAGCAGAAAAAATAATAATGTTTCTGCAAGTTGATGTTAGCAAAGTCAACAGAAAATTATAGATGTCAGTAATGTGTTGTCCAGACATTGAAATACTTTCTTTTTATTCCTCAACTTGTCAAAATTACATTTAAAATAGAATAAAGCATAAAGAACCACTTCACTTAAAACAGCAGCCTGTATGCTCATCAGTGCTCAGCTCAAATGATTTCTTCCAGCAAACAATACCATAGTAAAAACCAATACCACTTCTTAAGCTTTTGGTAGAATTGTTCAAGGCTGAAAATATAATGCAATGGAATTTCTTTCGTGATCTGCTATGCTGATCTCTGTAACTGCTACGCATTTGATGAAAAGGACCCAGAACCAGCCTCTGGGATATGAAAAACTATGATTTGAGCTGAAAGACACCAAATGAGACTTCAGAAGCACCTTAATGGTTTCTTGTCACATCCAGTAGGAATACGGATGTGCCACCCATTTTTGTGTAAGGAATGACATGATGACTTCTGACAAAGCAGAACTCTGCAGAAGGTGAGACTCCAGGTTGGATTGGTTCATGTATCCCCTGGATAGAGACACATTGTTAATTCATCTTCAGCCCAGGAAATGCAGGCAGCATTTTCACAAAAAAGTCATATGAAATATGAGAGGACAGAATGCTATTCAAGCCTTTACAAGGGGGCTACCATGTGACTACCATGTGAAATGTGACATACTTCTTTAGGACACATTCACACTGTCCAGTGTGGCTGTGAAGGTACTGAAAACAACCCATCCAGCAGCACTCGAATGGGACATTATAACAGGCAATGGGAACGTGGTACCAAACTCCCTCTATACTGATATTTTACAGAAAATCTTTGGCAGAACTTTGGCAGAAGAAGGAGCATTAAGGAAATGAGAGCCCACTAGTGATTACGTGAGTATGTGACTGAGTGTCAAAGGACAAGGAAAAGACTACTATGTCTTTTTGTTGTGTTCTTTACAGGCAAAACGGCCTTTGCAGAAAAAAAGCCTACATATCTGGCAGGGCAAACTGGACATGAGTCAGCAGTATGTTCTTAAACACATACGTTTGTCACCAGGAGTTTAGCCATCAGGATGAGTAACATTGCTGTGAATCAATATTGGGCAATTATGAGATCTCCTCTGGCATTCTGTGTTTGATTTTGGACTTTCTCTTGCGAGGGATACGTTGGGAAACTGGCATAGGGCCACCAAGATGTCTAGGCCGTGGAGTCTCTGTCCTTGGATACGTTTGGAATTTGTCTGGAAAGGGTATGAACATTGTGACCTGACTTCAAAGTTAGCCCTGTTTTGAGTAGACTGGACCAGATGACCTCCAACAGCATTTTTTCTACAATTCTGTGATTACATAATGAGCCAGCAGCTCTTAACAGCAGGTGGACTCTCAGCACTCTCCTTGGGCTGAAGCACCATGAAATATGTATTCTGAATATAGTCCTTTGCACTTCCTTTTCTCCTCACTTTCTTTGACTTCTCTTATACTTTGAGTTTCTGTGAGGTATGAAGTACCTAAAATCCCCAGGGAAACACTGTTTTGTACTGATAGACTGAACATGGAACACCTACTTATGCCTGCTGGAGACATTGTACAAATATTAATTTGTAAATTAACTCTTTAAGAGTGCATGAAAGTGACTTTTATTTCTAGAAAATCTAACCCTAACCAATTTTGGCAGGTAATGTGCTCACTTAACATCAATATTTTATCTTCCCTTTTTGTTCACTGTCATTATCAATTTCCCCCTCCCCCGCCCCACAAAATTATGAAAAGTTTAGCACTCAAAGACTGCGGAAATACAGACTGGGCTAATAGCATTTGTGAATTTTTACCCTTTTTTTGATTGTTGCAGGCTGACTTTCCCAGTGGGATTCTAAAATAAAACAGATGATGGGAAGGAGTTCTCAATTCATGAGTGGCATTTTAAAATGAATTAATGAATTTCCTTTGATTTTATTTTTTCATTTAATTTAGGCCTTTTCCAGCTTTGCTTTAGCTCAATATATTTTTTTATAACTATATTTATTTACATTGTGTATAATAAGGCTTTAGTGTATTTTCTCTAAAGAATTTCTGCACTACTGGATGTTACAAGTGTTTGCAAAAAGAAGTCTGCCCCCTCTTCTCAGCAGATGAAATGATGATGAATAAGCTGATAGGCCCAGAAAGGGCAGACAGACTCACGATTTTTCCACTTCCCTCACCCAGAGGGGTGCGGGAGGATTGGGAATGGTTGTGGTCAATTCATAGTACTTTGTCTCTGCCACTCCTTCCTCCTCACACTCTTTCCCTGCTCCAGCATGGGGTCCCTCCCACCGGCTGCAGTTCTTCAGGATCTGTTCCAGTATGGGTTCTTTCCACGGGGGTAACATCCTTCAGGAACAGACAGTTCCAGCATGGGTCCCCCATAAGTCACAGCTACTGCCAGGAGGCTGCTCCTCCATGGGCTCTACATGAGCTGCAGCTTCCTTCAGAGCATCTCTATCTGCTCGGGCTTGGGGTTCTCCATAGGCTGCAGGTGGATCTCTGCTCCCTTGCGGGTCTCTTTGGGCTGCAGGGGCATAGCTGCTTCATCATGGTCTTCATCATGGGCTGCAGAGGAATCTCTGCTCCGGTGCCTGAAGCACCTTCTTCCCTTCTTCCTCACTGATCTGGGTGCCTGCAGGGCTGTTTCTCTCACATTTTTCTTGCTCCTGTCTCTCACAGATGCTGCACAGAATTTTTTACTCTTTCTGAACTTATCACAGAGTCATCACCAGCCCAGTGATGGGCTTAGCTTTTGGCAATAGAGCGTCTGTTTTGGGGCTCGGTGAAATTGGCTTTGCCTGACATGGAGGGAGCTTCTGGTGTCTTCCCACAGAGGCCACCCCTGAAGCTATTCTTCAACCCATCAAAATCTTGCCATGTAAACCCAACACAGGGGAACACAGTAGTGAGCCCTGAAATCAGTGTAACAGGGGATGAGCTTACCAGATGAATTGTCCCACCTGAACTCTTGCCTTGCTGCAGCACTGAGGCTGCCCATTGCCTCTGAAGTGACTGTGGGCCCTAAAGCAGGTCATGTATTTGCATCTGGAATACCACAGCTCTGCATTACAGCAGCTGCCATCGCAGGTAGTCTCCATGCTGACACTTCCCACTGTGCTCTGTTCAGTTTTGCCCTCAACTGGTATAACTGTGAGCATTTATGTAAAGGGTTAAGAAGAACAAAAAATAGATCAGAAATATGCTACAGAAGAGTGGTCTAGATTCTTTTCAGACTCATTCAGAATGACTGAAACTATTGGCTAAATAACAGCTTGACAAATACTTCTCAACAGCTTGTCTCTTTGTTGCTTCCCTGCCCCTGAGAACAAAGCTCAGAGATCAACACCCTCACATGGGGTGGCCTTACGATCTCTGGGGTTTGAAAGAAGACAAAGTCTGAAGGAACTGAAATAGATTTTTTTTTTCTGTCCAATTTAATGCACATAAAAATTAGTCTTGGAAGACAGGAGAACAGCCAGGGCCATTTCTGGTGGGTCAGAAGCCTGCCTTAACTGGATGGCAGTAAGGGTTTTCAACACCTCATTTGATTATAACCACTCATCACAACAAAAGGCCCTTACAGACTCAGCTCTAAATTAGCTCTCGCTAAATGGAACAGATGCTATAAAATCTCACCTACTGATCAGACAATCACAAATGAACCAGCAGAAATGGTCTCCAACTCTGACTATGAGCTGACACTTTCCAGTTTGGCCTCAGGTTTGCATGAGTTATAGCTGTTTTTTTTTTTTGGCCCTCTCTTCCATTAAACTGCTGCCTTGTTTCCCAGTTCTCTGTTCTGGCTTCTCATTAATTATCACAAGACGTTTGACTAAATTTTAAAATTTCAAAACATGCCTTCTGAGAAAATGCATGCCCCGTGCTAACTGCTGTCTTTGATAACATTCATGTTCCTCTGAAACAACAGAACAACAGGCTGATATGTGCAGGCAACAAAACTTGCAGAGGATAATGGACATTATCATGTCCTCTTCTGCCCAAGATAAGAATATCTACATTACTCTAAAAGCTTTCAGAACAAAAGATAAAACTTAGCTTATTTTCTCTCAGTAATTTGTTTACACATGCACGAGACACACATTTGCCCCTTATCACATAAATACGTACAAAAGCAAGCAAATAAACAGAGACAAGTAGTTTCATCTCTGGGCTTGGGAGGAAAAGAAGAGATATATTTATTTTCTTCTTGGTTTAGAAAACGAGAGGAACACACAAAGTCTGTGATAAGAATTATTCAGTATTAAGAGAGATGCAAAAGAAAGAGAGAGAGAGGTAATGTAATACATATGTAATATGAATCAAAGAGATTTCAACTAGATTTTCAAACCTCAAAATGTGTTTGGAGGTCTGCCAGAAATAAATATTTTCTTTTGACTGATATACTGAACTAACTTGATATGAAAGCAGATATTTGAAAGAAAAACATGGACACTAAAATGTCACTCTGAGGAGAACTAGGCTCTCACGGCATTCAGTCAGATGTGTAATTTGCTGATGAACAAGCTCATTTGGCAGACCTCTTTTCTTTTTTTCTCATACTTGGCTTTTCTGCCCATGAGTAGGCTTTTTTTTTTCCCCCCCCTCTCTAAACCTTAGATATGTGAAAGACTGCCCAAACTGTCCGTGCGGATGCTTCCATAATTTCTTTCAATAGACTTGGTTTCTTGAGGAAAGTGGAATTATGAAAAAATTTGGCCTGTCTACTACCTTGGGACGTGGAGGGTGCCAAAATCAATGGTTCACCCTCTTCTCTCTCTCCTTAAAAGCCATTACTGGTCAGGGATCTGTAAGACTCAGGAGGTATGAAACTGCTTGCTGCTCGAGGCTGAGCAGACCCCAAGCTGGCACTGCACTGGTGGTCCCTGAACCTGCCCTTACTTTCATCTTGGCCACTCTGCTCTCCTCCATCCAGGTGCTCCCATCATCCCCTGCCTGCTCTCTATTAAAAGAAGAATACCCTATTTCCTTTCCAATGAATCTTCTGAGGAATGAAATGAATCTTTTCCTTTTTAATGAATCTTCAGAAGAAGAAGGGTCATTCAACAGCCTTTGTGAGGCAGCTCAATTTAGCAAAGATCCAGGTCGATACTCAGCGCTACTCCAGCCTGTGCCTGTGCAGCCCACCTGTGTGCACACACGTTTGAGGGGCAGGGGTCACAGGCTGCACACTGTTATACAGTGATGCTATGACTCCTTTCTCTGGACGTGGGGAATGCTGTTGGTGCTGGGATGACTCAATTATCTCCCTCCTTTTGTTGGAAATATCTTGAGAATATTAAAAAAAAATAAAAATAGTAGGAGCTGATATGAGACCTGACCTATGCCCCTCAACCTCTTTAACTTTTTCTTCACCAGTAATTCAAGGCTGCCTTTGCCTGCACTCTGCCTGAGTGTTTTCAGTTTCATGCCTGGTTGCCTGCCTATCTGAGCACCACTGAGAGCATGTTCTCTCTGTGAAAGGAATACGTATGTTAGCCTGTCTGCTTGAACCAGGAACTATTTCTATGGGGAAAAAGAACAATTGCTGTTGAATTACAGGCAGGCACTTCTTTCTGAAAATTGTTGTTCTTGTAGACAACAGCTGAGGTTCACTGAGGTGAATGCAAGGATGTGTAATGTAACTTTTACCTGCTCCAGCCTGACACTTTTTTTTTGGTAAGGAGGGAGTGCAATTTTTCACACGGAGAGAATGGATTGTTCTAACACCCTTAGTTTAGAAGACATGAAGCTGTGAATGGAGGATTCTGGAACTTTCCATAATCTCTGCTGCAAGTTATTTCTTTTTATGCTGGACAAAATAGGTTCAACATGGAAAGTGAGGTTATGGCTGCTTTTCAAGGCTTTAGCTCCCCACAGCTGACTTTTATCCTTAAAGGCCTTGAATAAGATCTGTGTCAAGAACAATTTAAAGAAACTTTTTTTTTTTTTAATTTGGAATGAAATATTTCTGTGATTCTACCATCAGAGCTGCAGCATGAAACGCTGTGTATTCCTTCTAGCTTTGTGTTACATTTTTGCAGTGTGCTGGGATATGAAATCAAAAAATCCAGCACTCTTTGCTAAAGGCATATAATGAACAGCACATTGTTTTTCATCTGAAATACACTGCCAAGAAAGTGGAAAACAACAGCGAAGAGCAACATAATGTGTGTTACTGCAAAAGCTTAAAGCATAGCTGAAACTGAAACCTTCTCAATCACAGATGGACTTAAAATGCCCTGTTCTAGGAAAGGAAATAGGCAAATCCATGGACCTAGGAGCCATATCACATTATTAAAAAAGAAAATCTACTGAACAGTATTCCTTGTAAATTTTGTAAACAACTTCAGTACAAAACCAATCAAAATATATTGCTGGTCTTACGAAAGTCTGACAGTTTTCTGTGATTAGAGCTGTATTGTCAAAGAAAGCAAATACAATTGAAGGTTCTCAGTTTATCAGGATTTCACCGAGAGGAATTGTTTTTGCTCCTTTTTATTCAGGTTTTTGTGCTCTTTCTCTTATTATCTTCTTTTTCTCCAGTCAATGAAAACCGATCATTTCAATTTACTTCCAGGTTTATGCCATGAACTAAGGTGCTATCTTGTACAGCTGGCCTTTTTTCATCTTTATCTTCCCCATTTCCCTAATATACCACTGAAGTCTACCCACACATTTCCTAAACCTTTTCTCCATTCCTCCCACCCTGCTTTGTGTTGCTGTGGAATCAAGGCGGTGAAACATACGTTTACATGGTGCATTGACCATTTTCAAGTGGTCTTGGCTGATTCTTGTTTTTAGGAAATGGAATGTAGAACAACTTTGAAAAGTCTTTTGAGCTGGAGGTATAGGGCAAACCTTGGTGTTAACAAGAAATTTGGGCTGCCACCTTGTGGGTTTCTCCAAATACTTTTCCTCTAACCTTATTTATGTGTCTGCCCAAATATCTTTGGTAACTCATTCAAAGCTGGACCTTTACTTCATTTTGCTAGGCTAATGTCTGAAATTCACCCAGAATAAAATCATAGACATTTCTCTGACATTTATAAGAATAAAACACCTCTCCAAACATTTTTCAGGTGTAAATAACAAAGGCTGTTATCACAGACCTCAAGTTCTGGGTACTGAGAGATCATGTTTCCATTGCCTGGGCACTTTTGCATAGTGCTTCCTTGAGGAATCAGTGTTCAGCCATTTGGTTTCTGTCACAGGTGACATGATATTGTTTTGTTAATACTGTGCCATCTTCTGATGGCTGGCCAGACCTGCTCCTTGCCTTTTCCATGTATTGATTCCTGCATCTGCTCTCTAAATTAACTTCTTCCTTCATTTTTATTTCCCATTTAAGCCTATTTTGCATACTTTCTGTAGATATATTGGTATTATTACATTTACTCCTCAGACAGCATTTCCCACGGTTAATTCAATCTTCTGAATTAGAAAGAATAAAGTTTCCCTTTTGTTATGTGATGAAGTTAGTCAGAGAATGCAAAAGTAATTTTCTTAACTGGTACAGGGGCTTTTCCTATTTATAGGGCAGTATTTATAACTGCAATAAAGAGGTCATTTAGTAAGTGAAGCATTTCTTTGTCAATGAATGCTTTCCTTGAACAAATGGAAGCCGTGACAGAAACTCCAGGTTAGCATATCTCTCTGACAATCTTTAAAATGATCTGGTAAGGTCCGGGCTCTTCACTGTCACCAGATGGGAAATGTACATCTTTGAAGTATTTTTACCAACTCTTTTTGATTTTGCTGTGAGCTCAAAAAATCTTTTTCTGTGTGGAGTTTAATAATTCCAAATCTGAGTATTTTTCTTTAGTAATTTCCCCCACCTTTTGCTAATATTGTGGAAGGGAATCTAACATGTTTTGAACCCTAGATTTATGTGTCTGAAGCTGTGGCTCAGTTCCTGGAAGAGAGGAATTGTATACTATTGTCATGGATAATGTGTCATTTTAATGTAAATTGAACTACTAAATTTCTTTTTGGCTTCCACAAAAAACCATTTTACTCTGTCCAAAGCCATTTCACTTTTATTCTTAAGAACAGATATCACACCAAACAAAGTTGTTACATTTGGAATGACTATTCCAGAGTCCTATCTAAGCAGCAGAATATTCTAAGGTGTACCTTGGACATCTAATATCTGAAGCAACCCTCACTCCTAAGAAAAAAAAATTAAGAGACCACAATTTAAAAAATAAAATCCCACAGCGTCTTCTAGAGTGTACAATACTTTGTCAGTCTAACAGACTCTTCCAGCTATCCTCCAACAGCATGCAAAAACTTGCTCATCTCATGGCCCTAAAGCTCAAGCCTGGAGAAATCTTAACGGCCCTATTTATATTCTATGTGTACTGGATTTTAATTTTTGGAAGATATGTAGCCTTAATTTTCTGTCCATATGCTACGTTACCTGGCTTGGGTAATGGGAGGAGGAAAAATTCAACAAAAATTAGCACACTAAACTTTGTTAGCTTTACAATCACATCTTCACAATTTCTTTCAGGCCTCCTCTAGGTTTTGTAAATATTCATCTGAAATCTCCCCAGTTATTAGCTTGTCATCCAGATAACAGACAACACCATTTACCCCCTGCCTTACACAGCTCATTATTCTTTGAAACACAGCAGGTAATTTTCTGTTCATACCTAAATAGCCCCTCATGTGTGTTTGTCATCAGAATATTTTTTTAATTCTAGCTGCAAACCCACCTGCAGGCACTCTTGGGACCAGCCCTGTTTGGTTAGCTCCTCCCCACTCAGCACTTTGCAAATAATTATTCTGCTCTAGAAATCCAATATTGTCCAGTCCGAGCCAAAAATGGTTGGTGAATTCATATTTCTGACAAGCTTTTCTCTATTTTCCCCCCTAAAATACAGTTTTCTCAGTCCATTCACTGACATTCAGGGGACAAAAAGGGCTCTGGTTTGCAGTGTACTAAGCTACTTGACTACCAGATTTTGCAAGGTTTATGGCACAGGTCTCCTCCTCAGAAATGTAGACATGATTTTGTCACTTTCAGATGACATTGCAGCTACACCTGTTACTAAACCAAGCCTATAATAAACACCACTTTAGTTTGAATTTTCCTACCCTGTTACACAGTTCATTAGGTAACTTCCACTACAACTTAAGCTTAGGGAAACAGTTTCTCCACCCCTTTCAGCTATGATTGCTTTCAGTGTTAATGAAGTATATTTGTAAATTTCAGTGACACAAAGACCTACCTGTTAATCACCAACTGTCCTTACACCATCACAGTACAGTGTACTAAATACGTTCATTTTCTACTGTGCACAGCCAGTGCTTGGTTATCCACAGACAGTTTATACAGCTGACAGATTCACTGTGCCGCAGATGCAGAGATGCTGGGGGAGGCCAGCACAGTTCTGGCAGGATTATTCATGCAAGCGCAGCTCTGTGCAGTTGTTGATACATTAGTCTCACTGTGTGCACAGTGACCTAGCCAGGGAGGATACAAAGGACCAAAGACATCTCCAGCCTGCTCCAGCATGTGCAGGACAACCTGTAAGCCCAGCTGGGTAAATTACGGTTCAGGCAGATCCCCTTGGATGCACGTGGGATGTGACTCTGGTGCTGTGGTTAGGGGCCTCTCACCACACTAAGCAGTGCTGCGGGAACTTGACAGCCAGCTTGGCTCCACTCTTTGGCAAAAGTTCATGAACTCTTACAGAGCTGTGGAACTTAATGCAGAGGAACTCAGATAGTTTCAAAATAATCATCTTAGGTTGGATAGGTAACACTAGTTTAAACTGAGGCCCTGACATATCACCCTTGTGGTTGGTATTCATTCACTGCCAGTTTACTGGGATGTTCCTCTTTATAACTATTGCCCAGGTTTCTCTGACACCCAGTGTGTTCCAGACCCTACAAGCACCTACCCTTCTGGCCCTACAGCTTCTTAAATGAGTGATGCTCCTGCCTTGGGCTGCAGTTCCCCAGGCACTTTGGTGGAGATACAGTAAACTGACTCAGAGAATGGACTCAGGTTCAAACAGTTAATTTCCAGATTACTTAGCAATTTGGCCCATATTTGGTCAAATACTACTGCCAGTCCAATGGAGGCAGGGGTATGAAGGTGGAAAAGAAGGGCTAGGGTGAGAAGAGGACTGCCTCTTGGATGTAGCACTGTTTTGTGCAAATTTAAGGTTTTTAAGGACTTTAAGGCATCAGAATACTTATTGAGTGTCTTTTGTGAAATATTGAAAACAACCAGTAGCAGAAAACATTTTAGACTTGCCAAATACCATAATAATTTAGCCTTGTAGTTGATTTCTGAGATAAAACTATTGTTCTGTTAACAAAAAAAAAAAAA
>VYZQ01049228.1:0-16627 GCA_013400655.1 Mystacornis crossleyi | reverse complement strand
TTTTTTTTTTAACATTGATCTGAAAATTGAAGTTATGGATTGTTTTTTAAAAGGGAACTTCAGAAAAAATGTCTCTCTCTCCCTGTCTCTCTCTCTCTCTTTTAGAAGTGATCCCAGGGAAATATTTCCATGCAAAAGTCTCTGACTTACAGATCATCCAAGGTGTTTTATGCACATCAAAGTACTTAATATTTGAAACAGGAGAAAAACCCCAACTTCATCAGATTTACAAACAAGTTAGCTTTGGCTGCTTTGAACATCTGCTGCAGGCCCTACGGAGAGGAACTGTCTCCTACCTCTCCTGGGGACTTTGGGGCAAGGCTGTGACAAACTGGCCCTAATTTGCCCTTTAAAAAGAGGGGGGGCAGCATTACAGCTAACCCCTTGCCAACACTCTGTGGCACTGACAGGACAAACCCATCTGGATCAAGGCAAGAGGAAATGCAATGCTGTCACTGTCCTATCTGAGACATCCCTGAGAGCCCCAAATTTAGTGCACCATTCATACTTCATTGGTCTCTACACTATTCCCTCAGCACCAGCATTTCTGATAAAACAAGCCTCCTCAGGAGCCTCTATCTCATTTTTCTTGCTCAAATGTGTTGCAGAAGGGACATGCTTTTGTTTCCACCAACACAAAGCCGAAAAAAACCCTCAAAGCTACATCCGTATGGGATGTGGGTGGTTGGAGAAAAATGCATTTCCTGCTGCTTTGTATGTCCTAAAGCCTATTAACTGGGACTCTGTCTCTACCACTTCTTGTTTTGCCTGACAGGTTAAGCCCGCGTTGGCTTGATGAGACATTAGTGGCAGAACTTTTCCTGTGCCAGCCTGACACAATTCCCACTCCCACAGTTCCGATGTCCCCGATTAGCTGTTCTTGAAGGCACCATTTGAAGATGTTGCACATCTTCTCACTGAGACCTCGATGGGATCCTGTAACCCTCTGAAGATTGCTGAGAACTATGTAGAAACAAAACTGCTTTCTTCAGGGTTGATGTAGCGAGTGACGAAGGCAGAGTGGCGGAGCAGGGACACCTAGCAGAGATTTTCTCCCTGTTCAGCTGCTTTGGGCATTTGGCTTCTTGCTGCCCAAGTTCTTCTATCACCAGCAGTGAGAACTGCAGTCCTCATTCCTTCTTGTGGTCCACAAGCAGCTTTCTTCTGCTGCACCTCCTAACAGAGATCTGTTTGTAAGTGCACCTAAGCCTGCTTCCCCCTACCTGCCCTAACCTCTTCTCTGTCCCATGACACGAAAACATAAAAAACATGAATGCTAACACTCCTGCAACTGCAAGAAAAGGGACCTTTTCAGTGTGCCTTCGCATCTTGAGGTTGCTGAGGAGCCATTTTCAGCACTTCAAGTTGAAGTACTTTCAAAAAGGAAAATCAAAGCTGAGGCAACCTGCCCAAAAATGAGGGGTCAGCAGGCTGGTGTGAGGGATGTGCAGGTTATGGAGGAGCAACGGGAGAGTGCCTCCAGTGTGTGATCCCTCATTGTGGCTGAATCACTATGCCTAAACTCATAAATCAAACCCAGCTTGGGGATCACGCCTGCAAGCACACTCTGTTTGATCCAGGAAGGCTCACTTCAGCAGCAGCTTTTGGAGAGACCTTGCCAAGGCTGGACAATGGGAAGGGCTGCTGTGTGTTTCTGTTAGCACTGACACATTTGCCCCATTATTTATGGCTGGTGTGCATTTTGCTTCCTCTTGGTTCCCAGCCTAGTTTTTCACTGGGTTTTCATGCCTTTGAGGCAAGCAGCACTGAAATGGTGCCAGTCCTTTGTCAAGAGCCAACTGGGCATACCCTGGGCTTTAGTTTTTGCTGGCGAGAGTCCCAAGAGAAGGTGTCTTGTGGTCCTCCATCGTCTGTGTCGCCTCTCCTCTCTGCTGTTCAGCTCAGTAATAATTTTTAAATCTATTGGCTGAATTTTAATTTTTTTTTAAGTAGACATGATGGAAGAGTAGGAGTCTCAAAGACAAGCATTAGGAAAACTGGTGTCTGGATCTTTTTCCTCCATCTTCTTGCAGCGCCAGCTGAAGTGAAAGGCTATGATGTATGTGAGTATGAGCTCACTTTTAATCAGGTAATCCAGATGGGAGAGAGCAATACCACAACAATCCACTCAGGATTAAAGAAAAGCTTCTGGCAGTGTCTCTCATCATCCATAAGACACTCATTGTCTCTGCTACGAGTTGCAGGCTCTTCTCTGCTGGGCAGAGTCTCCAAGGATGGCCAAGCACTGGGACATTGCCCATAGCAGGAGCCACTCACTTCTCAGGGGGTCCTTACCCAGTCAAACAACACCAGCTTGGGCTTTGTTTATGCCCCCAGCAGAACTGAACAAAACCCAGTGCCCATCCTTCCCAGCATCCCATCTCTGCCCATGCCTTTGGCTTTGCACCAGTGCCCCGAAAGCAGAGCAGTGTGGGGCACGGTGAGTGGGAAACACAACTGTGTTGTCAGTAACAGGTCCTCAGAGTCTTCTGCCCAAATTGTGGATTTATTTGACTTCTCCCAAGACCCTGTGAAGCCTGAAGGTCAGGAAGAGAGTGGTGCTATGGCATTCTCCTCTGAAACGAGATACCTGAACCCAGGCATTCATCTGGTCAAGCCAGGCTAGAGCTTCTCCAGGGTGGTTTGGCCACTGCTGGAGCTGCCAGCTGGGCAGGGGGACAAGAGGAAAGATTTGCTTGCCTTTCCTCCATTAAGGCACCACTTGGTCTGTGTCTGCATCGTTTCTTCCCTGAAATGCAGTGCCAGGAAGGTGTTGCTGCTCTCCCAGTCGCTGGCACAAGGAAAGCAAACTGGCTGTCCTTGGCATTTGATATAAGGCTTTCCACAAACACCAGCTAATGGGAATTCCTCAGTGGTGTCCCTGGGAGCTTCAATATTGGATGTCAAGGCAGACTTTTGTCTTCTCAGCGGGCAGTTGGACCTGATATGCTTAACCCTTTCCAGCCCGAACCAGAGGGCGAGGGACTGAGCATGGCAGGGCCTCAGAGCGGGCTGGGGTCCTTCTCCAGCTCCCTGCCGTGCTTGGCTGCTCCATGGCCCAGCCTCAGCTGCACACCACTCCTGCTCCTGCAAACTCAGTGCACGTCCAGCTTTGTCTGATTGTCAAGGTGCCTCAGAGGATAGGAGTCCAGGAGGATTACTGAATGCCTTGCAACTTGGAGCTGGCAGGCACATGGGGCACGCTGAAGGGTTTTGTTTGTGCCTGGTGAGAGCAGCTGTGGGCAGGAGTGGGTGAGCGGGGAAGTTACCAAAAGAGAAATAAGGAAACAAAAGGCGAGTTGGGGTAGGGGGGTATGTTTGCATGGGGGAGGGCAGGAATTTCTTTTCTTTGTCGGGAAGTCTAAAGTGCCTTTCTTTAGTGCCTCGGTCGCTGCATGGGGCCTTGGTCAATAACATTCCTCCCTCACCCTGCGGAAGGAGACAGGCCAAGCAAGACACGGCTGAATGAAATTCCTCTCACCTCACCCCGTAAACATCCCAAGAGTCTGGCCCCATTATGGCTGGGTACAAAAGTCTGGGTCCGAGGCCGAACAAAAGGATGGGGAAGAAAGTGCAGGTTGCCAGGGCAACGCTGTCCAGGCTGCCTGGTTTTATCAGCAAGGGGCCTGGGTTTTCTGCCTGAGTTACAGGAATCTGAGGCAATTTATTTCCACCGCAAGACAGAGGCTTTAGAGGGCAGCGTGGTGAGGCTCCAGCTTTGCTTTTGGTGTTCGCAGCAGGGCAGGTGAGGTGGGAGCAGCCGGGTACCCAGACAGCCAGCGGTATTCTGGGAGGCACGGGGAGCAAAGCAACGCCAAGGGAGTCCCCTGCAAAGGTTAACACAGAGTGGTGACCCTCCAAGGGGTCTGCCCAATCTGCCCCTTACAGGATGTGGGCTCTGTCCCAGCCTCCTCCAGAACACATGGAGCCTGCTTGTCCCTCTATTCAGAGTCCATTCATCTCCCTTGATTGAGGATGGACTTCTCATTGTTTGGGGATCCCAGTACCCTGGCAGGTTGGATTAAATTGGGGAAAACTGTTTTTTTCAGTAGCTTGAAAGAAAGAGTTTTACAGTTTAATTCAGACAGGCTTTGTTATTTGCCTTCCAGATGAAGTTGCCTAGTTGTCTGCACCAGAGAGGGTCTGGTCCACTCCCAGAGAGCACCAAAGTTGCCTCTGACAGGCCTGGATTGCAGTGGGAGCATCTGGAACCCAGTGCCTGAGGGTCAGAAGAAGCAGGACTGCCAAGGTCCCCTGGCACAGCATTTAGCAAAGCTAATGCAAAACCTCAAAGCTCCCTGAGCCCCTAACTGAGGACTGGATGTGTTGGCCTCACATTGAAAAGGACAAGTTCAGCTATGGGAAATTCAGTTCTAACTGGATTAATGTCTTCCCCTACCAGTTTTGGTGACAAGAGACAGAATACTCTAGAGACCTGGAAGCAGTAAGGACAACATGGGAAACGGAGCTGACCTAAATCTTACAAAGGGTGTTATGACACTGGGGAAAATATCATTCAGGCATCCACTCAGCACAGTGGCTCTATTGGGCAGAAAAGATGTTCATGATGTGGCTCCCAATCAGTCTGAAGAGGATGATAATGCTGGGTGTAGGGTCAACATGCAAGATAGAGAATGACAATACAAAGCCTGAATGGTATAACAAAATAAGGTACAAAAGTCAGACAGGTTGATGTGTTGCAGCCAGGACGAGCAGGCAGTTTTGGTTTCCAAACAATGTGGTTTCCAAACCAAAATGCCAAAATGCAGGTGGCATGGCAAGGTTTCCAGAGGCAGAACCTCTTGCAGAAGAGAAAGAACCACACTAAAGGTTGTGAATGTAGTATCCATTCCTCGTTTGTTTGATGTTTTTACTGTGAGACGTGGGGAGTTTGTAGGATGCGGCAGTAGCACGCAAAGACCTGGAACAAAACTTGTGGGCCAGCTCGGTTAAACGGCTGGAGCAGAACCAGCTCAGCAGGCCGTGGAAAGCATTCGGCCGAGACAGCCTGCTCATCTCAATTCATCTAGACAAATTTCTAGACAAATGCACCAAGCTGTGCTCAGTGGAGTGACAGGGAAATTACTAATTAAACTGAAGATGATGGGATTAGTGGGAAGAAACAGAAGTTGGGTACAGAAGCTGTACCTCTGGACAGAGGCAGTAGCAGGCTAGACAGAGTTCACCACTGGAGTTTCTCTGGAATCGATCCTGGGATTGATCTTGTTTATTCTCTCCATGAATGATGTTGTCATAAGAAGTGGAAGCGCTTAGGTTAAGCCAGCTGATGACGCAGAAGGGGGAGGCATTGTGAATGCAGAGGAGACAGGAGATCAAACAGAAAGCAGCAGACAACCTTGAGCACGGAGACGCAGGAACGAGTTGAAATTCAAGAGCACGAAATGCAAGACTAATCACAGGGCTGGGGTTTTTTGTGCTAGACAGGGAGTGTGTCAGTTGGACATGACTGAGGAGGAGGTGAACTTTGTTGTAGCAGTCATGGGTGATTATGAACCACCAATGAGCTAAAGGCACAAAAAGGCGAACGAGACCCGAGGGGTTTGGGATATTGCCAGTAGAAGCAGGAAATTATTAATAGCATTTGTGAAGTACTGACAAGACCTCATCTAGCATTGGGTAGGAGTCCTGGACAGGTAGGCTGAATTCTTGCCAGAAGCAGTGCAGAAAAATTCTCTGAATATGATCAAGAGACTGGAGATCCTGTTCCACAAATAAAACAAAAGATGGAGGGAGTTATCTTCTCCACTGGTTTGCTAGTGATATCCAAGCACACCAGAAAAACACAGTAATTAGAAAGCAAGGATCCTGACAACCCCAGACACCATGTGTCCCTGTGTCTCCCTCCCATCTGAAACCACCTGAGCCCTTGCCCTCCACAGGATCTCTTTTGCAAAGAGCCCGTTTGCACCCTGCTCCTTCCCCCTCCTCGCCTTCGTGCCTGGAAACTGATCCCCACTTCAACTCTAAATAGGCAAAAAGAAAAGGAAAGCCAGTAGACTGGGTCTTTTGTACAGCAAAGCAGATTAGGGGCCTCCGAGGGGCTTGCAGCTTGTAAGAGGGAAGGGCTGGGAGATGGAGGGAGGTAGGGGGGTGGCTCTGCTCTCCTCCACAGATAGTGAAACTCAGACCTGCCTTTGGTCTGCTCCTTGCAAAGTCTTTTTTGTCCACCTTCCTTCCTTCACACACACCGCTCCCCCCCCACCCCGCCCCCCGCTTGACATTGTGGATCAGCTTTTGGGGGACTAGGATCTTTTCAGTTCCCGCAATGGATTTAATTCCTGAAACGTGTGTCCTATTCCCTGCTCCCATGCTGAACCAGGAAAGCATTCACCCAAACAAAAGCCAAATCTCCCTCCTAGGGGCAATCAGGAAAAGGGGTCCCTGCAGTGGTCTCTGGTTTGAAGACAAAAGGTTCCTTGGACTGTAGACAAGCGGGTTAGTGCCACCATGGATTATAGAAACAACTGTGGAAGCAGGGATTAGCCACCACCTGAGTGACAAAGGCTACAGGTCTCCAGTCCCGGGGCCAGCAGGACACAGGGCAGATGTTTTGTGCTACCTATCTGCCTGAGCTTGACTCTCAAGGTGCTTGCTTTATTTTCAACTTGTCCCCGCCAAATGCAAAGTGCTTAGTCTAGGATGAGCCAGACTTGCCTAGACCCAGGTTTGGACAATCTCGGCTTCTTTTAATTTGAATTGACCGAGTCCTTCTTTCCTACAGCCCAACTCCTCTTTGGCTGTGGGCTGTAGGAAATGAGTTGGTGTGGTGAGCACACGAAGGCAGAGCAGTGCTTGGGTACAGGGCGAGCACAGACCTTGCCACTGCACTGAGTTGCTCCATGTGCAGCAGCTTGATCTGCCATGGGGCACTGGCTTTCTTAAAGCCTCTTGACCTGAAGGGAAGCTGCTACACCTTTCTAAGTGCACTGTAATGTCCTACTTGTTGGTGTGTCCATGCAGCACCCCATCCCTTTAGCCCTTCTGGGCTCAAGCTTTGTCCTCTGTAAAACAGCCATAGCATAGACCCATCCTCTGGCAGGGGACTTGCAAAGTTAAAATCATTACCGGTTTTGAAACATTCAGCTATTTTAGTGAACTCAACTGAAAAGCTTTTTAGGAGACTAATAATCCTACCTCCCTAGCAGAGATTGAATAATGTGCAGTAAATCCTGCCTCAGGCTTCATGCACTGAACAACACGGTGGAAAAGCCTTGTGAGACTTTCTGCTAACGGCGCAAAGTCTGTCCTGTGCGTGGGATGAACGAGGGTCCCCCAGAAAACAGCTCAGCTGTGGAATTAACTCTAAATTTGCTGCAACCAGATTGTTTGGGGCATTTTCATGTGTATATGCATGTTTTGTTCTGTAACGGTCAGTTATACAGTCCTTTTTGGCAAAGAGTTTTCAAGTTAAACTTTAAACAAAAAACCTCACCAGGAAGGTAATTCAACACTGGAACTGTCTGCCTTGGGAGGTTGTGGGGTCTCCATCCTTGGAGATACTCAAAACCTGATGAGATGTGGTACAAAGCAACCTGCCTGAGCTGGATCTTTTTTGAGTCTGGTAGTCGGACGACATGGTCTCCAGAGGCTCCTGCCAACTTCAACTGTTCTTTAATTTTTAAAAAGCTGTAGAAGGATGATTTAGCCTTTACATTTCTGGGCACAAGATTTGCCATGGGAACTGACCATCCAGATGCAAAAGCACTAAGCCTGCAATCCCTTGAGCTGAGGGCAAGGAGACACCCTGCTACCCACACAGCATGAGAAAAGCCTCTTCTCTTTGCTTCTTCCATTCGGCCAAGAGAAAAAGACAGTAGTGGTGGCCTGAATTATGGCACTTGCGGGTTTTTCCTGTTGCTGACAATACCAAGGGGCAGCATTAGGCAACTGATTTGGTGTCTTTCAAAGGGCCTCTGGCAGTGGGGTTTCTCACTGAGGACCCTGTTTTCTTCCCTTCCCTTTGCAAGCATTACACTTTCACCTAAATTGAAGACTCCACCCTCCTGGTTGCAGGTTTTTTGGCATCCTTGCCTTTGATTTTCAGATCCTCACAGTTCTTCTTTAAACAGTTCCACAAGCCTCTCCTTGTGGAAACCCCCAAAGTGGGTGGATCTGCAGGGGCAGCAAGACCAAGTGAGGGTGGCAGAGATTAAAAACTGGGCTGGTGAGGGTGGCAGCAGGCACAGCAGTAAGGTACAGCCCCAGAGAAGGGCATGTGAACTTGGTGCTTCTTGTAGCCTGGAGGGATAAGACTAACGGAGAAAGGCTGGGAAACCAGGATCAGCACACAGCTTTGACAGACCATCATGTCTACAAACCTATAAATGCTACAAAGCCACTCAAAACAGATTTATCTCAACTTCACAAAGTCCTCACTTTGGATCGTGGTGCTACTGCAGCAGGACCTAAGGCAAGAGGCACCCATGATGCTGCTAAATGCCACAGCATAATTCCTGCTAAAACTGGGGCTGCCTCACTGCTGAGCCTGTGGCTTCTGAAGGAGAATAAAAACAGCGGTCTTTACCAGATAAAGCTCAATAAAGCTGGGTATTTCCAAGAACAAAGGAAATTAAATTCTCCAGATTGCACTGTAGAAGTGACCCCCAATGTTCTGTGGCCGAAACTGCTGCAGAATTATAGATATGATTCTTTTAGGCATAGAGACTCGACATTTTAGAATCAGAATAATGGACATTTTTTTCCTGGAATTTTACTTTTAGTCTTTAAAATGGAAAATTCCAGAAGAGAAGGAGAACTTACAGGTTCCTAGGAATGTCAAGGATCAACTGTTTCCTATCAGAAGGCAAGACAGGAGCCAAAGGCAACCCCAGTATAGGCTCTGCCCTCACCAGTCAGGGCCCTCTTGTGTTACAGTCACATCCTGGGAAGAGGGGAACTGGAGCTGGGAATCAGAATGTTCAGACCAACCCCAGGGAAGCAGCAAACATACCATTTCTTACAACATGAAATGAGATCTAACAGGGAAGAGGAGAGGGAAAGTGGAGGGGGATCCATTATTCATGAAGGCAACAGTAGTACAACAGAGCTTGCACAGACCCATGCAGTGCTGGATAAGGTTACTGCAGAAACAAGGGTTGGTAATGGTATGCCAAAGCTCTGCTTCTTGGGTGTAGAAAGCAGAGAGGCATTGAGTCCTTCCTTTTCCTTTCTTTACCCTTCTTTTCTCTTTTCCTTCCCTTCCCTTCCCTTCCCTTCCCTTCCCTTCCTTTCCTTTCCCAGCAGATAACGGTCTCCTGGGGTAAATGACATCAGAAACAAGCTTCCTTGGAAAGCTCTACTCACATGGTCCTTTGAGGAAGATTTGGGAAGTTAGAAACCTGTAGAGCACAGGAGGAGGGAGAAGCAGACCCCAGAGAGATGGCAGACAAGTGAGATCAAGGTTTTCCACCTCTCACTAAGGCTGGTCCTGATTTCCTCAACAGGGAAACCTACCAGGGCTTGGCACTTGTCTCAAATGACAGCACGTTTGCTATGGCTCTATGGTTTCTCACAAAGCAATGATTTCTTTTTTTTTCTTTTCTTATCTTTTTTTTCCTATTTGCTGCTTTCTCATTCTCCTTGCAACCAGAGCTCCTGGCTGCTGTGTGGCAGGCTGGCTGCGGGACACCATTTACAGATGGATGGGTGAGCAGGTACCTGTGTAATGCTGACTGTTGCAACCTGGAGGACATATCCCAGCAGCTGTCCTGAGGAATTAAACATCCCTCGCTGTTTGGACAGGAAACTGGGCTCTGACTTTGCACTGCTTGGCTTGGAAGCATCCTGAGAGTAAAAAAGAGGGTGAGCCACAGAGCTGGGTTGATGTGCAGAGGAATAGTTCGAAATGGCATCACCTGCAGTGGTTTCTGGGGCTACTTAAATTGTGTATGATGGGCTAACTCTAGCCTGTCTTTCAGGCAACAGTGGTGGCTGTTACCCGCATCACTGTTACTGCTGGAACTCAGGTGTGTGGGGTAAGGAGGGGATTGTTTCCTGGGCACTTGGTGGTGTATATATACAACACAGGTGGTGGGGAGCACAAACAGTGAGGCATTTTGCTTAATGTTCCTGCTCACCTTTTGGTTGATGTGTAGGGCAGAGGCAATGGGGAGAGGATCATCTGCTAAAAACACAATCAGGTGTTGAAGGTGAAAATGGACTGTGGGCTACAATCCAGGGGGAAAAAATCCACCACTCATTGCAATCCTTTTGTTTTGCCTTGAATAGAAGCAGATTTGAAAACATGGAGGTGGTAGAAAATGAAGTATTTCCTACCCTGGGCAGCTTGTGCAAGGTAGAAATGTGTGCAGGCTTGTGCAGTGAGGGTGATCCCTCCACTCAGCAGCTGAGGAGGCCCTGGGATTGCGACACCCTTATAGGGGCCACCTCGATGGACCAGAGCATGGGCTGAATCAGACCCTTGTGCAAAGAGAGCTCTTCCTCAGCTGAGGGAGGCTTTTCAGGATCAGACCCTGCTGGTGCTGCAGGAGGTGCTGACACAGAATCAGTGCATGTCATCACCAGGCTGTGCCTGGAGGGATGTATGGGTTGAGCACACTGGCTTGGATCACGTCCCATGTATAGTACTAGGGCTGCCAGGCACTGCAGCCAGAACATTTAGTGCTCACCTGGAATATATTGCATGATATATTTAGAATGCCTTTTTTTTTTTAATTTCCCATTGTTTTTAATTGCATTCAGCTTTTTCTATATTTCTGCTGGTGGTCGGCCACATGGTTTTGCAAAAAAAAAGCCACCACTGAGCAGCGTGTGGGCCTCGTGTCTGCCTGTGAGCCAGGTCCCATCTGGCTGTAATTACTAGCTTCACATCAGCAGAAGAGTGTAATATTTAAACACAAATGTTTGATGTTTGCATAGCAAACCTCAGGATGGAAAGCTCTTGATAATCAGCCTGCAGGGAGGAGGTGGGCTTGCTGCAGGTGAGCACTGAGGTGTGTGGGATGCAGCAAGACTTTGTGGGGTTTTATGGGGATAGAGAGAAGAGCAATACTGAATGCAGAAGCCCTGCAGAAGCTCCACACAGTATTGTAATCCTCATTCTTAGGCAGACGGGCTACGAGCCATGAAGAGCAGTCTGGTGCAGGGCAGATGACCCTGCCAAGGATCTCCCATCTCCTCCCATTCAGAACATGTGAGGAGGTCACTCAAGCTTGCAAAATGGTAGAAGAGGTCCTGAAATCAATACAGGCTCCTTGCCCTGAGCAGTAGCCATCAGGATGGATAGCAACCCTTGTTAGGTTTCAGCAGCTCAGGCACCACCTACGCCTGGAGAGCAGGGAGCTGGAGACAAACTCACAAAAACATGGACAATCTATTGCACCTAAAAATTGAGCTTGAGCAAGCATTAGCCAGTTCTCTGGCAGAGATAAGATCCAACCTGTAGTACACTTCCAAAGAACCTTCCCCTGCTTATAGTGGACACAGCGTGATATCTCTCGTGTATGGCACTTTGCTTCCCTGCCCTTCAATCCCAATCCTTTGGGGAAGGAAAACAACATGCTTGTACTTCGCCCTGCTCCAATTGGGACGACAAGTGAGAAAACGGCTTCATCTGCTCCCAGGCACGTCTGGAAGGTGACAGACACGTGTGCTGCCTGCAGCATCCTCTGTTTAGCATCAAGGTCCAAGCACGACCGTGCATGCCCAGCTAAATGAGAGTTGTGTAGCTGCTGGCCCCTGTGCCACCTCCTGTAGGGTACACAGCACCCTTGTTTTGTTCCTGATGGAGAAGAAAAGCCATGCCTGGAGATGGTTCTTGTTCATAATGTCATCACGGTGATAGCAGCTGGCTCTTCCTGAGCTTGTCCAGACAAGGTTCAACCTGTCACAACTTGTCATTTTATAAGTGCAGGAGGCTAGAGCCTAGGATAACAGGATAATAATAGGATAACAAATGCCTCCTCACTGTCTCAGGGGGTTTGGGGACCTATTCTCTGCAGCTTGCACACTCAAGGTGAGCCAGCCCCACTGTCGTCACTGCCTCTGAGGAGCATTGCTCATCTCGACAAACTTTAAAGCTGCATCCTGACAGACCAAAATAAATCAATCAATAAATAAATCGTCCGTCTCGTCTACTGGATTCTGCAGTTTATTTCCTCGGCGCTGATGAAAAATAGTTGGATGCTTAGTAGCTTCATGAGACTAATTATGATAAACGGCCCCATCGCTGCTAATATCCGGACATTAATTCCCAGATGGAGCTGCAGAAAATGTCAGGAATGGAAATGTCAGCTCTCTAAAAGGACCTGGCAGGTATTGAAGTGGGGACTGGAACGTCAGCAGAGGAGGGAGTAGGGGGAGATCTGGGAATTAGCAGGATGTCGGTACACATTTGGAAGCTGTAATTCTTCTCACTTGATTGCCCAGTTCCTCCCAGCAATGCCACAACCACAGCTTTCTTTGGATTTTGCCTTTTCTGAGCTCTGCTCCCTGTACCGAGGTAAAAGACTGGCACTCACTAAGCAGGTGACACTTTCTTAGGGCAGAAGAAGCTCGGCCTTAAGCTTCAGGAATCTCCTTCCTGCTGAGATTCCCAGAAATGTCACCCTGCTCTGCAGGATGGGCACACCAGTAATTCCCTCTGCACTGGGGGGTGGGAGCAGGCAGGCTGACAGGCAACGAAAGGTCACACCCAAACTCCGCTTCCATTCTCCTCTGGGTTTCATATCTGCATTCGTATTTACATTGCTACAATTACCAGCTGAATACAAAAATATGATGGAAAATAGCAAAAAACCCACTCTCTTAGGGTTTCTGTTTTGGTGGGGTTTTGTTTGTTTGTTTGTTTGAAGGGGGTTTGTTCCTGATTTTTTGTTTGCATTCCATCAACAGTTTTAAATAGTTTCTTGCATTTAAGAGGGCTATTTATGGAGAATATTCCCTGCCAAGTGAGAAGATGCTTCAAGAGTAGATGGACCAGCCAGACAAATGATATGAATGTCCAGGTACTGACAGCACTGTGTCAGAGATGGCAGGAAGTCAGGCTGGCACCTGGTGCAATAAATCAGCTGATGAACAAGTTCAAGAAAGTCTGTTTTGAAGCTATTTGAAATCAAAAAATGTTGGGTTGTCCTCTCGTGGTACAAAGACATGCACTGGTTTTGCTGCTCTGTTCAGCCCGCTGGCTCAGGCCCTGCTATGTACAGCATCTGAAACAGTGGTGTTCAGATGATGATCTATTCCAGCTTTTGGCACATGCTTTCCAGTGGAAAAAATCTGAACAGGTTGGGGATTCCTTGATTGGATGCCAGTTGGTTGAAAGAAAGGCTTTTCACAGGAGTCTGTTGCTGTTTGTCAGCAAAGGCTGGAATTTTTGCTCAGGGCCAGATCATTTCCACATTTACCTGCTGAGAGGAGATTTAACATTGAGCCTGACGGGTCTGGTTCAGACCGCAGACTTGAACCAGAACTCTCCACACCCCCCAGCAAGTTCTCTTGTGGTAGGGAGCCAAGATGCCTCTGTCTCTCATGAAAAGCTTGAAGTTCCTCTGGAAGCTTCAGGGAAAATTTCCAGCCTTTCTAAAAGCAGGCAAGTAACAGGGAAGTAGCTGCACCACATTTGCTGTGGAGCTACAGAGCTCCAAACCCCCTGTGTATGTTCTGACAGATGATCTGTCATCTGCATGGAATCTGGCCATTGATCTGTTGGGACTTCTGAGGAATTTAAGGGTCTAGTTCCAGGGGATTTGGGAGCCAGAGGGTGGGATACTTGGGAGCACCTCTGTCACAAACCCTCTCTGGAATCAAGGTGCCTATAAAGTATATATGGTCTCTTCTTGGTAAAATATCCCATCTTACTGGGAGCTTGCTGGCTGACAAGCACTTTCTGTCTGCAGCCCCATGGAGAACACAGCAGCGTTGCATTTGAGGCAGTTCTGGCCAATTCAGCTGAACTAATTGTGTGAAAATGGCTACTGCAAGCTCCTCTGCCCACCGCTGCCAAGATCTCATCACTGAGGCTTGTTTATCCCCTCCATCCCCACTGCTCCCTGCCTGCTCAGGCTTGGCCCTGATAATCCTCACTGTCATCTTCCTCCTTCTGGACAGCCCCGTGCTTTTTGTCTGTCTTCCTTGGGGAGGTAACCTCTGCCTGCAAATTCCCTGGGGAAGCCTTCTGGCTGGGTTAATGGTGTGATCCCCAATGTGAGAGAACACGCCCTGGGGAGATGATGTACTGTGGCACAGTGGTGGAGAAGAAGGATGAAGTTAACTAACAAGAATGTCACTATTGGAGTCAAAGTCTCATTCGCTTTCTGAAGCAAAAGCTGGCTGGAAAGTACAGAACTTGCAGCTACAAACTGCTCACGGGTCCCAGCCTGACTGAATTCAAGGTAACAGCCTTGTGTCAAGAGAGCTTTTGAAAGCAGCAGGAATATAAAGAGAATCTGGCTTGATACCACCTCCCCAGGATCAACCTGCCCCTTCAGGAGAAGTGCCCAGGCAACAAGGAGCCAGACCTTGTCCTGACTCTCCCTGCTTTATGACTTTCTCGCAGCTTTGTGCCTTGAGGTTCAATCTGAGGACTTTCTGTCAAATGTACTGTTAGCATTGTCAACATGTGGTGTTTTACTCTAGATTAATGCTGTATCTTGTGTGTGGGAACACATGTAGGTGTGGAGACAGAGAAATCTAGGGCCTTATTCTCTAGTGGCCTTGTGCTTTAAGGATCATTTACACCTTCAGCAAAATGTGTGTGGGGTCGGTATGGAAACACTGCTAAATCTGATGGGGCCTACCACCCACGGCAGGGGGTAGGTGCAAGTGATGGAACAAAACAACCAGCACATCATCTCCAAGGGCCACAGAAGCTGGGATTTTCACTATTTTATTATTCCTTCCATAACTAAGGGAAGGCTGTTCTCTGTAGAAAGCGAGTTATGGTGTGATACGGGGTTTTCTGGGCTACTGGATTGGGACAAATGCATTAGAGCCAAATGACTGAAAGTACAGGGCAGGAAAAGTGGCTCCAACAGCTCAGACCAAGTAGGAGGAAAGCTGGGCTCTTCAGTCAGAAAAAAGCCTCAGAGACAGAACGAGCCACTAGCATTTCACATATTTCCCCTTTCCAGTGCCAGCTCACATCGTAACACCTACTGAAACTGGTTTGATTCTCATGTCTGGTAACTCTGTGAAAGGAGAGTTCTCTCCCTCCCTGTGAGTCCAGACTCTGCTAAGCTTTGCCTGTGCTTTCACTCCAGTGGTGTGAAAGGAGACAGGGAGAGTAGTGTATTCCTTCTCCCAAAACAGCCTTGCACTAAGGAAAATACTGGGTAAGTCACTGACCAGTGTGTTTCAGCAGGGACTTGGGAACCTCTTCTTGGAGAACTGTTTTCTTGGGAACTCAGCATCACCTCTACGTATAGATGAATCTGTGGCCTCAAAAGAGCCCATGGTAGAAAAGGAGCACTAAGAACAACTGTCAGAAGCAAGACAATACTAAACCTTCTGTGCTGGCCCAGCTGGGGACAGGATCTCAGCTCAGACTGATATGAGGTGAAAGCACAGAGATGCTCAGCTGTGCCAACCATCACCACTGCCACTTTGGACCTGCCCTTTGCAAGTGGGTGGGTACCACATTCCCCTGCCCGGTCTTCCTGGGCTAAAGGAGCACCCATGGAAGCAGGACGCAGTGCCAGCAAATCCTGCTGCAACACCTGGGAGCGAGTCTCTGGAGAACCAGAAAGGCCTTTCGAAGGCAGGTCAGGCAATGGATCAGACACGGCAGCACATGGATGGAGAGCAGGTGGATCACACACGTCTGCTTTCTGCTCTGGCCTGGTGGGTTTGTGAAGGCCCATCCAGTCGCATCAGAGGGGCTTTCACCTCCTGACTTGCTGAAGCATCTTGTGGTGAACTTTGAAAGCCTGGTCCAAAATGAAGCCCAGCTGACCACAGGGAGAGCAAGACCTGCTGTGAATCCCAGCCCACTGCAAGGGGGGACGAAGCCAGCATGAAACGGATGCAAATTTTTCCCATGCAAAGGGCAATGGGGCTCCACCATTGTTTCCTCTCAATCAGAGAAGCCATCTGGGATGTGACTCCAGGGAACTCCAGCAAGAGCTGTAATTATATCAAACATAATTGAGGCAAACCAGCAGCACTCCTTACTTAAGTAAAGCGATGAGGCCAGCAATATGACAGAGGATGTACACCTGGGAGTTTCTCCAGCATCCGCTGCTTTTAGTGGGGCTGGGAGCAGTTCAGCCTGGAGTGCAAATCCACCCAGAGACCTCCTTGCTGCATGGGGCTGATCCTGTGAACATTTTGGCAGCAGCTGGGCATTGCTGTGAGGGAGCTTGCTTATCTGGAGAAACTTGTGTTTCTTCTCTGAGGCTCTGCCTGCCCCACCTTTCTCTGTCCAAACCTCACAGCCCCTTACTTGCAAATTTTCAGATGGCACAAATGCCTTGCCACCCTTGACCACCAGGCCCTTTGCCCCCAGCAGGTGCCCAGGCAGGGAGAGGAGCCAGTGCTCTTGGCCTGGGCTCTGCTGCCTCCCCATGGCATGCCCCCCATCCTCGTGCCTCTTTGTCTAATTCTCTGGCCACTCAAGGCCATGTGGGCATCCCTTGGGCCAGCTGTGTTG
>VYZQ01049227.1:8743-18923 GCA_013400655.1 Mystacornis crossleyi | reverse complement strand
AAATATACATATATATGTGCACATACGTATTATATATATGCACACCAGTGTGAAAGCACAGTGCCCAGCTTTTCCTTGGTGATTCTCTGATGCTGTCTAGACATGATTCTGGGCAACCTCCTCTATAGTGTTGAACCTGATAATCTTCGGAAGTCCCTTCTAACCTGTGATTCTGTAGGCTGAAACTGAATGAGTGGAACCACAATTTTTGTTCCTTGCCTAAAATGTCAAGCAATATAAGCTCTTGTACACAGATATCATTACAGATGCTTCCCCTTACCATTTTGCTCTGGTATCATAAATACTTGGCTAATATTTGCCACAAATCTTTCATCTTCATCTTAGCCTGAATACTAGAGATTTCTAAAATATTATAGTCAATTAGTATAGAAAAATGAGATATCGTTTTGAAAAAATATGCCAACACTACCTAGTTGTGCTGTTGAGTACTGATTTTTTTTTTTATGTATGCCTTGTTGCTTTCTAAAACATAGCTTGAAATAGTCATAGGAATTCTGGAGAAGTAGTCAGGAAACATTAGTTCTCTTTTTGACGCTGATGGTACTTGATAGCGCTGCAACTAGTTTCCAAAAATATTGACAAGATGGTTGAACTGGTGTCTGGATAGCTCTTCAAACTGAATTTGGGCCATTCTTCAAAGAGTGTTGAGTGGGCATTTTACCTAAAAGCATATTTCTTTCTTGCTATGTGAATGATTTCTGACTATGTGTGTAGTTGCCAAAATAAATTCATCTGGAAAGAGGAAGATCATCCTTCCTATGCAGAAGAACAGCTAACATTTGGTTGGCAATATGAAGTGAAGGCTTTACTAATGCCAGGAAAGAGTGTTGAGTGAAATACAGGAAATTTTACTGTATATCTACTTCTTTGGCAACACAAAAATCTTGTTAGAGATTTTTGGTCTAGCTTAGTTTTATTTTTAGGTGTGTTTCCTTGTTTGCTGAATTACTTAGGAGGCGCTTTTCTTAGAGATTTTTTTAATCTGTTGGCCCTTGATCTGTAGAAGTTCACTGCCTTCCAAGGAAGCATTTCATTTCATCTTTCATTGATCTTCACCATCTTAAATCAGACTCAATATCAAACACTTTTGGAAAGGAGCAAGTTTGTGGATAATCAGCTCTATGAGTACAACAGAGGGTTTATGCACACATTCCTTTCTTTTCCCTGTTTTTCACATGCTTTTATCAAGACACTATTATAATTTAAAAGCCCTCAATTCTTAATCTTTTCCATAATAAACTTGGGGCTTGACACTGGTTAAAAATATGTTCATATATTTCATATATTTTAAAGTAACAACAATACAATACTTATTTGTAAAAATTTGAAGGAAAAAATCAGTGTATAAAAGTCCCTTAATATTAGAAATAACATTTTTTCATCAACCTATATATGCTATGAACTGGGTATAGGTTCACTTGTCAAATGACTTCTGAAGTTATGTAACTCAAGCCACCACATGTTTTATGCTACAGCCCGTGTGAGATTAAGGTCTCAACATCATTTACCATTTAGGAAATTTGGCTTTGGAGCAACCAAATAAACTGGAATACATTACAGAATTGTATGTCTGGCGTGCAGCGTGTCCAAGGAGCAATAAAAAGATCTCCATACATCTTTTCTTCACTTATTGTTCTTCTGGAATGTAGATAGTATTGCCAGTCCTTGATAAAGTCCGCTATTTTGTTTTGTGAGAAGACAACAGCTAGTTATGTCTTCTACAACCACTCAAACCTTTCCTGCCCTCTCTACATTAAGCTACACTGCAATTAAAACTTACTTTCATCCAGGTAAATTTATTAGCTCTTATTATTATTCCACATGTAAAAGGGTTCTTCAGAGAAAACATTCCTTCTTCACTTTTTATATGTCTGGGTTTTATGAAACAAATTTTTTCAGTCAATATTCTGCATAAAAAGATTTTAAATATTAACCACTATCAACAATTCTAAAAGCAGCAATCAATTAATTTAAATGTCACCTTCTGAAATGGGCAAAATACTGCCTTTGAAAAGGTATTGAGCAACAGAAGTATTTCAAAATTTTTGGAAGGAATGAGAAAGATTTTTTCCCANTAGTCTGTTTTGCCCATGACAGCAGCTGGTAAGTGATCTCTTCCTGCCCTTGTCTAAACCTAAGAGCCTTTCATTGTATTTTCTGTCTCCTGCCCTGTTCATAAGGGAAGTGATAGAGCAACTTTCTTGGGCATCTGGCAGCCAGCCAGATTCCACCTACTACAGAAAGTAAGACCTTTATGGTATGTACAGTATGAACAATATGTGTTAGGAAGAAAAATACTTTAGAGTGCAGATGAAGTCCTCATGTGTGCATACATGGGCTTGGAAGAAAAAGAATCTTATTAAAAGAACATTAAAAGAGCTCCATGCTGAACACCTGAAAAAATAGATAGAAAGTACTGGATTTTGTCTCTGCAAATAAAGACCTCAGACACTCTCCATGTTTTTCAGCTATGGGCTTTATAAAGCTGCTTACATACATGAAGTCTCTCTTCTAGCATAGCATCTGTGTACATGACACTGTTGACACCAGCTAAAAAAATCACAGACTGATGTCTAGGAAATTAAGTCACACCAGCAGTCAGACCTGAATCCTGGACTCTGGCTGGATAAAAATATTCAGCTCTTCAGCTCTTCAGCTGCACAAACAAAGCAGCTTTTACCAGTACTTAAATATCTGGACACATCCACATTTTAGTTTCACTTAAATATACTTCTCTTCATGTTGAAGGATAAACAATTTCCAAAAGAAGGTAGTATTATTAAAAGTGCACATTCTTCTTCCTAGTGTGGGCACAAATCAGGTTATACAATTCCAACGTTCTTCATTTCTGAGAAATACAGATTTTAGGAGGCATTCTCCCATTTCTCACCTTCTGACTCTAGATATGAAACATATCAAAACTACACCAAAGAGACAGCAATTTATATTCATGATATAGGAGGTGACCTTTTCACTCATGAGTGATGTAGTCATATGGAGTGGCTAATGAGAGAACCCCTACTGAGAACAGATAAATTTCAAGCGTTCTGAATAATTATTAGACATTTTATTGTATTTATAAACCTCATTTCAAACTGTCCCTTGATTTATAAAGCTGTCTTAGTTTTGTAAGCGATAATGATGGTCTCAACCAATGCCAAAGACTGATGAACTGTGTGTGTAGGGACTTCTCTTCCTGAATGCCAGAGAAACACAGGGAAAATTTAAAAACAGAACTATAGGGAAAAAGAGAGGACAGAGAAGGATGAAAGATGACTTAGAAGGAATGAGGGAGGGAACATCTGTACTGCACTTCACTGATGATAATCTTTGCACAGTTTATGACACAGAGGCAGTGGGAAGAGTGAGGTAATCACTTTACTTGCCTGTCATCTGCAGAGAGTATTTCAAATTGCAGGGTGAAATTCTGGCTCCATTGAAGTGAGAGACAAAGCTCCTGTTGATTTAAATGAAGGCCAGGATTTCTATGGATTTCCAGAGAGGGGCAGACGGGCAGAGTGGCAGCTGTGCCATCTCCATGACTGCATCAGTTTTCATCAGGATCTTAAAAGCTTTTCTTCAGCTCAGTTTTCTGAAATCTGTGAGACATTGGGTAACAGATACTTTCTCAAACAAGCTAAATTTAAAAAGTACAATCTCAGAAAATCTGACCCTAGTTTGGAACATCTGTGCACAATAAACAGTGTCCTCACAAGCTAATACATAGGTCTATACATGCTTTAATTAATATCACTGAATTTTTTCCTTTTCCCTTTCCTTTAGCTTTAATATATAAAAAAATGGCCTTAGAGGATGTAACAGATGGAAAAAATATCATCAGTTCTATGTCATCAAACTAGAGAAAGTCCTCCTTTCATGACTGTAAGAAATTTACATCTCAGAGACAGAAGTTGTTCCAAAATGTCTTAGGGTGTACAGACATGAATTTCACTGAACAAATTTTTGTCCTGATTAACAACTATTACATGGACATACAGGCTGGGGAGGACAGACCTGATAGGCTGCGCTGCAACCCATTTACAGAAGCAAACTTTTTTGCAGAGGATCTTAATATATGGGGGACCATGATAAGTGAAAAATTACATTCAAAAGAGGAAAGTGCCTAACCATGGTATCTGATGTGCTGTGAGAAAGAGAATCTGAAAGACCAAGAGGGAGAAGCAACGAAAGTGGAAAAATAAAAATCGAGTTACTCTTCCTGTAAGCCCCTATTGTATTGCAGGGAGGTATTTATTCACAACGTAAATACTAAACTGGTGATAACACAGAGGTGTGATCATTCAATATGCTAATTGAGTCACCCAATGAGAATCTCTGATAAAAAGCTGCTGGTATACATTCCGTATCACCTTCAAAACATGAAGAGCTACCTATTTAGTGATGCTGACAGCCTACCCTGTACACACCTCTTGCATACTCTACTGTGAAGCAGTGGGGACAGATGGCATGGCAGGAAAATAATTTTAAGTAGATTACAAAAATATTTTTTGTGTGTATACTGTTAAATATTTACACCTATGCACACAAGTATCTGTACACACATTTGTATATGTGTATATAAAAAATGCTAAAACTACTTAAGTCAAAAGTGACTTCAGTGTGTCCACAATATATAAACATAATAACACAAACCTATGTACACACATACACACCACGCACACACATGCCAGGGTATCTTGTGCATATGGCAGCTATGTTAAAAGTTGTTTTGGTTGAAGTCCACCAAAAAATGTGGAAGAAGCTGATAATGCCTAATTTTACTTAATAGAGAAAATAAAAATCAGATGAAATCTAGGGTTAACTCTTACTTAGTTTACCTGAATTAATTACTCATAAATGAATCACAGAAAAAAAAAATTATCAAGATGCTTATGCGCTCCTATTTATGTTGTGAAAGCATAGTAGCAATATATGGGTAAGACATAGGAAGTTTAAGCAAATCAAAATCCTGTGAACAGGTCATCTAAGATTCTGCACTATACAAAATATACCACAATATATTGACATACTTTCACATTTCCTAATCTGTAGAAAGTGGAAAAGCCTTCTGAAGAGATTAAATCTGAATCACAACCAATTATTTTTGTGGTTTCACACCAGTATAATTACCCGACTTACCTTCTTGCTTTCTAGGCTTATCTTCTGTGGACTTGGGGTCTGGTTTGTAACTGGTTTTTAACTTCTTAAATTCACACACTTCTTATTTATAATCATGGACAACCTCTTTGCCTTGGATGTTTGTGCTGCACATATGACCATTCTGTTTTTTGGGGATGGGAGACATTTGCTTAAGGGAAGAAAGTCTTTTAATTTGAGTGAATATTCATACACAAAATATTCTCTTCGATAGTCACCTATGGGCAAGGTTAAAATACTCCTCATTTGTGCCAAATATTTATTCGTTCTCATCAGCACAGTGCCATATAATGAGTGCTTAACTGTTGTTGTGATTTAACCACAGTTGGCAGCTAAGACCCGGGCAGCCCCTCCCTCACCCCCCACCCAGTGGGATGGTGGAGAAATCAGGGGGTTGAGATAAAGACACTTTAGTAGGTAAAGCAAAAGCTGTGCACACAAGCAAGGCAAAACACGACATTTCGTCACTGTTTCCAATGGGCAGACAGGCAATCAGCCATCCTCAGGAAGTCAGGGCTCCATCATGCACAGCAGTTATGTTCTTCTGAATGTGAGTTCGTTACCCAGCGCGCAGCACCAATTCACACCTGGAGGGGGGGAATTTCTATTTTTTGTTCTAGTTAGATAAAAATGGACAGATAGATGGCAACCCATGAAAGGCTGGCTCACTGATGTTCAAAACTTCATGGTATTTCTATATTTTCACAAACAAATATATCAGTATTCATTGATTACAAATTACATAACTTTGCTATTAATTAGTACTCAAACCCCTATTTGCTAGTTATATTTCCCCTTTCTTGTGCTAATTCGTCCACATGTGCAGTTCGTGTCTCCATTTGAGCTTGGGGTCCATTTTGAGTAGGCGGTCAATCAGTCAGTGGTCACAATCACCCACTGTCAGAATTACCCTAACACCAGCCACTGGTCAGTTCTGTTGACTTCATCCTGGTGGCTCTTGCCTAGACAGCCCATTCATCTTTGGATTGTCTCCTCTTTTCCTTAAAGCAAAAGATTAGCAGCATACAGGGTTCACGATGGTTTTTTAATAATAATGTCTGGCTATAGATACTGATTAACAACCAAAAATTTGCAAAGTTAGATTCAAATCTTGAGGGTCTCAGATCTTGAGGAGCTCGATATCAGTTACTTAGAGAGACAAACCACCGCTCTGAACATCGTCCCATTCTTTCTTCTTCCCCTAAGCTGGGCATGAAGCCATATGGTCTGGAATATCCCTTTGGTTACTTGGTATCAGCTGTCCCAACTGTGTCCCCTCCTGCCTTTTTGTGTACCCCCAGCCCACTTGCTGGTGGAGTGGGTTGAGGAGCAGAAAAGTCCTTTACTGTGTAAGCCCTGCTCAGCAATAACAAAAATATCCCTGAGTTATCCACGTTCTTTCCCATACAAATCCAGAACACAGCACCATACTAAGTACTTTGGAGAAAATTAAGTCTACCCCAGCCAAAACCAGAGCAACTGGTTTTTATCAGCATTGCATTTCTCTCCCTTTTTCTTTTGTTCATGTGAATCCACTTGTTTGATTGTAGAGAAATCTGTTTGGTTTGCAAAGAAAAACCTCCAAAATTTTTTAATGAATAGTTTGGGAAAACTAGTAATTAGTGTCACCTGAGCTGAATTTTTTTCTGAAAATTCAAGAGATATTTCAATTTTCATAAATTCAAAGTAGGCACAAAATTTTTCATTTTGATTCTCAAAAAAGAGAGAATACCTCCTCCAGAAACTGGTACCTCGAACTTTTTTCTTCTACTCTTCTACAGTCTTGAAATCATATTTAAAGTCAAATGCACAGCTGAAGACCTCAAGTCGTGGTAATGACAAAGCAAAGATGTAAGAACATCAAGAAGAAGCAGCTCTCTACTCCTGCTCTGCAGTCTGAATATTTGATGTTCTATTCCTCTCACACATATTTTTAGTATTATCTGCTCCTGGTTTAATAATGGTGGAATACCAGGTACAGTTTTTTTATAAGCATGTGTTGCTTCACTTTTATACCAAGAATACGCGAATGCGGGTGGTAGAGGATCACAGTCAATTTTCATAATTTTAGCACAGATGTTATATTTATACTGGTTTATGGAACATATCCCAAATCAGAAGTTTTTGATATCCAGTACAGTGAACAACACTCTGTCTCCATCTACTATTAATTATGGTAACTTGCTATCTGCCTAATATTAGGTACAAAGAGGAACAATTCCATGTTATTATGCAATTTAATTAAAATAAACTTATATTAAAATAGTTTCTGGATTTCAAGGGCAAACATCACAAATGGAAAATAACTTTATTCACTTAAGAATAATTGTACAACCTTGATTTGGTGCCTTTTGTAAGTGCACTGTGGTAGATTTAATATAAGCTGACAGTACATCTATTCCTCCAGAGCTTCCTGTTTAGAATAGAAGAATAGAACTGTAATACCAATCATTTATCATAAGTGGTATTACAATACTTGTACAAACTATTATTGTTAGCAACAGGCCAAGGCAAAAAATTCAACATCCTGATTTCTTTTCCCTTTCTCCTGTGCTGAACAACGTTGTGAAACTCAATTCTATTGTGCTTATTTACCCACCTCTCATGTAAAAGAGTAATCATTTAATTCATACTATTAAGTACTTTTAAATCCTCATACTACAGGAACCACAGAAGTTACATTACTCTTCTATTATATAACAGCTGAAAGTCAAAATGTATAAGCTGTTCTCACATGATGACTGCTAATATATGACTCTAGCAAAGTGGCAAAAGCTGCTATACTAAGGATGTGAGCAGCACAACTGGATTTCACTATCTCTCAATTGAACCAGACCAAAAAAGTTCAGTAAAGGTGCTTAAGCATGCATATACTACTCCTGTGTGGATCAGCGCTGTACTTCACATCTACCCAAACAATCCAAATGCCCATCAGTCACAGGAGACAATAAGAGGTCTAGTTAAGTTCCAGTAAGTGGTGCTGGGAGCCCTATGTGAAAAACAAAAAACTCTTCCAGAAACGATAGCACATTTGCAACCCTAAGAGCTAGACTGAACAAAGTCCAGATCATTAGTTTTTTAACATACTCCTTTTAACAAAGCTCCTTAGTTTTAATTAGAACTACATCTACTTAGACTTTGGAGAATAGCAGAATGGGATGGGGGGTCTTATTACAATAATTTTGCCTGATCCTAGGAGAGAATCTTCAGGCATAGGTCATTCAAGTCAATGGCAAAAAGCTAAATGAAGCAGTCAGCAGAGCTACCATAGAACACATTCCTGCTATACTTAACAACAAAAAAAGCCCAGCAAGTAATGGTGCCACTCAAAAGAGCAGGTGAAATCCTGGATTTATCCTGAACTCCTGCTGGCAAGCAACACTGCTGAAAGGGACTTGAGTGTCCTGGTCAACAGCAAGTTGACTATGGCATCCAGGAGGGGCAACAGTGTCCTGAGCTGCATCAGGCAGAGCATGGGCAGCCGGGCAAGGGAGGGGATTGTCCCTCTCTGCTCTGCACTGGGGCAGCCTTACCTGGAATCCTGTGTGCAGTTTTGGACACTGCAATATAAGAAAGACATTAAGCTGCTAGCATCCAAAGGAGGGTCACAAGCATGGTGAAGGGTCTGGAGGGGAAGCCATATGAGGGGCGGCTGATGCCTGTTCAGCCTGGAGAAGACTGAGGCAAGACCTCATTATGGTTTTCACGATCCTCATGAGGGAAGAGGAGGGGCAGACACTGATCTACTCTCTGTGGTGACCAAGGACTGGACTTGAGGGAATGGTCTGAAGTTGTGTCAGGGGAGGTTTAGGCTGGCTATTAGAAAGAGATTCTTCACCCAGAGGGTGGTTGGGCACTGGAACAGCTCCCCAGGGAAGTGGTCACTGCACCAGCCTGACAGAGCTCAAGAAGCTTTTGGTCGATGCCCTCAGGAACATGGTGTGATTCTTGGAGTGTCCTGCACAGGGCCAGGACTTGAACTTGGTAATCTAATGGGTCCCTTCCAACTCAGCTTATTCTATGATTCTGTGATTCTATGATAACAGAGCAGGGATTTTGAGCCCTTTTTTCCCATCACAAGCAGCAGAGACACTCCTGCATGTTACCACACAACACCTCCTTCTTCATATGGATACCCATTTACCGAAATAGAAAATACTCTCAGTTTTTACCACTTTCCAACTTTGCCTTGGTTAAGGACATGGACTGCTCTGAACCTGCCTCTTCCTTAGCTCTGGGGTCAGGGTAGGAAAAGTACACCAAAATTCGCTTCTTTTTGCCCTCACTACCACATTTCTTTCCCTCTAATCAGACATGCCTCCCAATTTACCATGGCAAATCATGGTACATGATACTAGCAGGGCAGGCAGATGCGCTTGCTAGTGTTCAGAATACAGCTCTTTTTCCTGATATCATGTCTGCTTTCATAATGTGATGCTGCAGCTGGTGGTAAATAGGAAATAAATTAGAAGCCCGTGTAAGATAGACTTGAGACTGCTCTATAGAAAAGACTGCAAGGTACCTGAGAAGTTTAGCAGCTTACATTGCTATTTTTATGACAATATAGTAAATATCTTCAAATATTCTCCTCATCCCCCACTGCCACTTGCCTAGCTACCATCAGTATTACTTTTTGCCTAATTTGGGGTGGAAAAAGGCAGGGGAGAAAGTAGGGCAAGGTAGAGGAGCTGTGTGAGAGAAGGAAAGGCGATACCCAATACCCATAAAAAATTTGTTTTTAATTCCCTGGCTATCACAGATAGTGGCTGCTGCTAGCATTTAAGATAAGATTAGTTGGTGTTGTGCTATCAGCACCTCCATATTTTCCCTACAGGGACTCCTTCTGACAGGCTGAAGCTGGAGGCATGTCTGAGGATTAACACGAGCTAATGATTATACACTAAAGCTTTGGAACTGTCGGACTAATAGGATTAAGCAATACCAGATGCAGGCCCCGGTTCAGTTTAAAATTGCATTTTTCACATTAACATACACACACACT
>VYZQ01049219.1:0-25811 GCA_013400655.1 Mystacornis crossleyi | reverse complement strand
TTTTTTTTTTTTTTTCATCAGGAGATTCCTTGCTTTGCTGAGACCCCCTTGGCTTTGTAAATGAGACATTGTTATTTCTCTGGTTACTTTCTTACCAACATTTCCACCTGGCTGTGAAATAGTTAGCGACTGGCAACGGTGTATTCCAAGCCCCCGAGCAGGAATTGCTGCTGGAGGGACGGCGAGGAGCCAGTTTGACCAGAGCGTGGGTTTGGTGACTCCTGTGATTGTATTTACTGCCCTTGGCCGGGGCAGCTCTGCACCTGCTCCCACGGAGATGGGGAGGGAAAGCGGGATAAAAAGCCCAAAATGCATTCCATCCCTATAAAAGGAAGCGTGCGAGCAGGTCCTGGGTGGGGGTGGTGTCACTGGTGAGCGCTGGCCCTTTGCTGTCCCCTCCCGGTTTGGAAGGGCCGCAGCCCCAAGGTTGGGAGCACAAGGGATGGCAGCACTTCAAGGAGGATCCTCCTCCCGGCCGGAACCGCTGGCAGGGATCACTGACACCCCCATTCTGCTATTTGGGGTGGCTGACAAATGCAGCTTCCTACTCAAAGCCAAAAATACGGAGCTGAGGGAGCAGGAGGACGAGGCGCCAGCAGAGCCAGAGTTACATAAAGTGCAAGAAACCCTCCCAGGTGTAGCTTGGCTCCGCTGCACTCGGCTTTTGGCATCTTTATGTGGATGTGGGAGTGAGATTTTGGGGTTTCAAGCATCTCTCGTGTGTTTAACCTCTCCTTTAAATGCTGCTTAAATAACAGGGTATTTGTAGTTGCCTCTGTACATAAATTAATATTTTTCCTTTACTGTGACAGCTCATGTACAGTGACTTCCTTAAGGTTCAGGGTGGGATACAGAAGATATTCCATTGGTGAAAGTTTATGGAATATCAATATATTAAATCTGGAGAACCAATACCAGTAATTTCTCCTCTGTCTGTGCAGGCATTTTTTGATATAAACTCCAAAACTTACCAAGGTTTCTCTTGAATCCTGTGCATATTTAAAAAGCTTGTGAGCTGTTCAAATTATTACTGCACTTTTTTTGTGGGTTTTGTTGTTGTTGTTGTTGTTGTTGTTGTTTTCTCCTAATGGAAGTAAAATTCTGGGAGTGGAAACGTGGTAAAGATGGTAAAAATATGATCAGCTTCTCCAGGCTACCTGTTGTTGGCTGAAATGTGTTATTTAATGTTCAGTTCATCCCAGGTACTGATGCTTGTGCAGTTTCTTCTGCGAGAACTTTCCTTGACCTTTGAATAATCATTAGATAAATGCAACATTATTAACTAGCTCATTCCCGTTTGCTGTGATAACTTGGAGGTATTTTTGAATGGTTTTTTCCATGTCCTGTGCATAAATTTGGTGTTTTCTGTGTTGTTCTTCAGTGAAAGATTGGGACTATTCACTAGATTTTCGTGGTGCAAGGAGTATATTATTAACTAGGGGGGGAAAAAAAACAAGATTCACAAGAAGATTCACACAATTTACTTCTAAAATGGGTCTTAATTCCCATTTGAATGATTTGCTAGAGATCTGGATTTTCTAGAATCCTAAAACTCCGGAACATTTCTGAAGAGAATGGTCTGGATAAGACTTTGGTGGGAATATTGGCAACTTCTCAGTAGAGAAGGCATTGCTGCAACAATTGCAATAATAACCCTAAATTTAGACCTGTGCTCTCATATTTTGCTGATTTAGCAATTTAGCCTGAAATGCTGACTGGATCAGGAAGGATCAGGAATGGTGTTCAATTTTTTCTGGATATAACACTCCTCTCTCTGTGATGAGCCTGACGGTGGAGGATTTTTGCATATATTTTGCCGTGCTTTGGCAAAACCCAGAGGTGTACAAAGAGGAGCAGGCTGAGTTCTTTCTGCACACCAAAATGAGTGTTTAACTCCAAAAATTCAAGGTGATTTTTAATTGCTGAGTGCAAAGATGACAGAGCTGAGCTGGGGGTGCTCACATCCCTGCTCTGACGGTTTATTTTTAGGGTTTGCCTTCTAAAATCCTCACCCCAGTCCTTTCATGCAGAACTCGTTCGGGGCTGCAATAAAAATGGGTAATTCCAGATAAGAGCAGAGGCAGTGGTGACATCGAGCGGTTCCAAATAAGTCTCCAAAGTCAATGCCAGAGGTGGGGACACGGAGCTGTTGGCCACAGCCCAGCCCCAGCTCTGCCTGCGCTCTGGGATAGTCATTGAGGGCAGTTTGTGGGTGGTGAGGATCAATAGGAGATTCCTCTGTGGTTGTATTTAAGCGGGATAGAGCCGACCACGGCTCCACATTCCCGGGAGGAGGAGCGGTGGGGTGTCCACGCGGGGAGTTCCTTCCTGAGCCCCTCAGCTGTGCACTAAACCATGAGGTTTTGTTCAGTTTTTAACCTTCAAAATGTTGTCAAGTGTCACTTTGGCTGTTTTGTGTTATTTTTAGGTGTTTTTTCCTGTTTGTCTTTCAGTTTCTTTGTGTGCTGTGTTTTCCTGGAGTGAGGAAATACCACTTCTGGTCTGTGTTTATGTTGTGTACCTTTGATATCGTTTTAATCCAGGCAGTCAGAGTGGCTCAGTGTCATTCTTGGGCTTACGAAAAATTGCAATATATAAAGTTGCAATATGAAATCAATAACAAATGGAAACTTTATTCATTTAGGTACAAAACTCAGTTTGGAAGCTGTCAGATTGCTCTGTGTGAGCTAACTCCGAAAACCTGCTGTTTATTTATTAACATTCTTTATTTTTAACCTCTTGTAGATGGTTTCATCCAAATATCACTGGGGTGGAGGCAGAAAACCTGCTGTTAACAAGAGGAGTCGATGGCAGCTTCCTGGCACGGCCCAGCAAAAGTAACCCAGGAGACTTCACACTCTCTGTTAGGTGAGTTTGGGCCTTTCCAGTCTTGGTAATGATCTTAATTTGCTGCTGTCCTGTGGGGAAAGAGCTGTGGATGAACCCCTTGGAAGAGGTGAAAGAATGCCCGGATCACTTTTTAGTGTCCTTCACTTTTCCCTCTTCCTTTTCTCCCATTTTCCCCAAAGAGCTTCTCAAATACTTATACCCAGCTCTAGGTTGGAGGGGAGTGAATCCTGATTTTACAGCAAGACAAAAAAGTTCAGGGGAAGCAGAAATAAGTTGATAAAAGCATTGCTTTTAGCCCTTTCCAAATCCATGTGATAGCCAGCTGGAAGCAGCAGAGGTGTTGGGAATTCGTGATCCAGCAGGAAATCCAGACTCTCCTCACACAGGAAAAGTCAGCAAGTTTTTAAGGGCAACTGTGGCTTTTTCAGCTTCCAAAATAGGCCTTCTGCAACAGTTGTCCCCTGACACTGTGTGGTAGGGATGGGGAAAAAGACAGCAAGAGGAAGTAGATAAAGGAAAAGGGAAAAGTGGGATTGGTGATAAGAGCTGTGCTGCTTGGATACTTGTGAGATAACAGGCCTTGTGGCACAGGAGGGGATTCCTGCTGGGAGCTGCTCTTCCTTCATATTAGAGACCGTGGCAGCAGGCAAATGTTTCCTGAGGGAGAGACCTCGGGAGCTGGTGGGAATTCTGGAGAAAGGAGCAAAGCAGCTCTGGTGGGTCCCTCCAGAATGCTGAGCTCCTCTCAGCCTCCACCCTCGTGCTTGGGCGTGGAATTCTGTGTGGGTCTGAGGGGTTTCTGCTGGGGCTCGGGAGGCTGCAGGGTTTACGCTGCCTTCAAGGATCCCTCCAGCATGGAATTGTTTTCCTGGTCCCCCTGGCTGGTGGGCAGAGAGGCTGAAGCAGAGGGGCAGCAGCTCAACTCCTGGGCCATAGTTCAGTGCTGGAATTGGGAGTGTGGATTTCTCCACCTCAGGCATCACCAGATGTAAAAGTGATTGATTGATTGATTGACTGATTGATCGGCTGACCTGGGAAGGGGTTTTTTTGTCCTCTCTTTCAAATCTCAGACGAACTGGAGCTGTCACCCACATCAAGATCCAGAACACAGGTGACTACTATGACCTCTACGGGGGAGAGAAGTTTGCCACGCTGGCTGAGCTGGTGCAGTATTACATGGAACACCATGGGCAGCTCAAGGAGAAGAATGGAGATGTCATAGAGCTGAAATATCCCCTCAACTGTGCTGACCCCACATCAGAAAGGTCAGAGGAGTGGTGGAACCTCAATGTCCTTGTGCTTCTTGAAAAATGCTCTGTTTATCCCTCTTAACACTCAGCCTCTGTCTGGGAGAAGGGTGGCCACAACCTTGGATTCATTTCTGGAAGGTTCCTTGCAAAACAGATGGATAAATGTGGTTAAAGGTGAAGCAGTCCAAGCCTCAGAAGCTGTTCCCTTCAGCATTCTTCCTTGGGTGGGACAGGACTGAAAATAAAAGGGTATAATTCCCTTTATTTTTACTGGGAGAATGTTTAAGTGGAGAAGTTCTCCTGGTGCTGTTGTTGCTGTAAAGAATTCCCAGGGATATTTCTGGGCATAACTTTTTGTGCTTTTCCTAGAAAGTGAAGGCCATACAAATCCTCAGATTCCTCAAACTCCTGCTTTGAGGAGCGTGCTTAATAAGGAGAATTTGAGACTGGATTTGAGGAAGTATCAGGGGTCAGAACTAAACCAGCAGATAACTGCGTATTCCTAGAAGTGAAAAAAACAAAAATACTCAAACAAGTTCTCTCGCTCCTCAGAATGGCTTAACAGAGGTGGGGAGGATTGATGCTTTTTTGGCCCTATTTCCTGAAGAATTCAGATTGCTGGGTTTATCCTCTCCAGTTCCTAATGGCATAGAAGGGTGAGGCCTCAAATTTGTGAAATTCCCACAAGTTTATCAGGAAACTTCATGAAGGAAATAAAGGAAGGATAAATGCCTTGACTGAGGGGAAGGTTGCAGTGTAACCTGGTGTTTATTAGAATCCATTGGAGTTGCTGTGAAGGATCCAGATCAAAGCTTCACTGGAAGCTTGTGTGAAATTCATGGAAGTGCTTTGAAGTGTTTTTATCCTCGCTGATGTGCGCCTGGACACTTCCAAGGCTTATTTTAATTCATTGTTTTTACAAACTGAGGTTCTCCCTAGACCTGGCCAGTGCTGAGTGAACAGAAGGATTTAATTTTGTAGTAAATAACTGGAATGAGTAGACTCAGCTGGAATGCTAAGCCGGGTGTCTCCCTCTACGTCCGTTTATTTCCAGGTGGTTTCATGGGCATCTCTCTGGGAGAGAAGCTGAGAAACTCCTGACAGAGAAAGGAAAACATGGGAGTTTCCTGGTGCGGGAGAGCCAGAGCCACCCTGGGGACTTTGTCCTCTCCGTGAGGACGGGGGATGACAAAGGAGAGAGCAACGATGGCAAATCCAAAGTGACACACGTCATGATCCACTGCCAGGTAGGAAAAGCTGGGAATCTGTGGGCCCAGGGGCTCTGGATACATTCCCCTTTCCCCTGGGGGTGCTGCAGGTCATCCCTTTGATCAAACTGCCTCCTTTGATGGCATCAAAATTCCCACAGGGATTGTTTTCTGGGGGCTGCTTGGCTGAGTGACTCCTGTCAAGGCCCTTCTGGCCCAAATCCCACTTGGCTGTGTGCTCAGAGAGTCTCCTGGATGGATTCTATCAAAATAGGAGTGACTGGATGAATGGAGATCCACCCACAGGTGTCTCTCTCCTGTCAGTTCAGGCAGTTACACCTGATAGATGACCAGCAGTCTGTGAAAATGAGTGTTCACTCCAAGGAATGCCTTGAAACCGAAATCTTCAATTTAATACAGGGTTGTTCTTCGCTGAAATGTTATTAAATTACAGGTTTGATATTTAGTATATGCCCATGGGTTGCTATTTAAAAAATTATCATAGATTTTTGTCATTCTCTGTTACTTCTGTTGTGCCAAAAGACAGTGCAATGACTTAATTATATAAAAACACCTAAAATGCTGTAACAGGAGTAGTTTGGAGGTAGAAATGGCCCACCAGGACTGTGGGCCAGAATGCTGAACTGCCAGAATATGTTTATTTTTTCAAGAAAACCTCTCCTTTTTGCAGTTAGCATTTATGCCATTGAGGAAAATAACTTGGCATTGCTTCCTTAAAATCTGGATGGTGCCAGGCAGTACCAGCCTGTAGGGACCCAATCATACACTGAATTTTGGAAATCAATTCAAATCCCTAATTCCTGGGTTCTCACCATACAGCTCCAGTATCAGCTTGAGCTGCCTGGACCCCGGTTCAGAGGGAACCAGCTCTCTAAAAAGGCAGATAAACCGATTTTCAAGGAGATGACAAAAAAGGGGATGTCCTGCAGAGTGTCTGTGTTTCTGTTCATTGAAGTCCTATCCTTTAGCAGAAGGATTTTAGTAGAGTCTCTTACACATAATTTTAAAGGTTATTTCTGGTAGCAGGCACAGCCTGAAGGGGCTGTGCTGGTGGGAAGTGCATCGATTTTGAGGAGTATTTGTCTTCCCAGGATCTCAAGTACGACGTTGGTGGAGGGGAGAAGTTTGACTCTCTGACAGATCTGGTGGAGCATTACAAGAAGAACCCCATGGTGGAGACTTTGGGCACCGTGCTGCAACTCAAACAGGTGAGGAGCAGAGGACACCCCTGAGCTCTGCCACCTCCAGGACATGTTGTTGAAATGTAGCTTTTCCACATTTTCTGCAAGAGTTTTTCTTTTCTGAGGCAGAAAATGAAGAATTAAGCTTCATGAAATGGATGACAAAGTCATTTAAATGGGGACAATTTTTGTTATGCTTGTGAAGGGGTAGAGTGTTGTCTCTGAAGTGCAGAATTTCCTGGTCTGTAGGAATTGCAGAGCAAGTCCAGAAATGAGACAATTTTACATATTAAATGAAAACTGTGAGACTTTAAGAGCAACCATTCACCATCCCCTTCCTCACTGCCCTTTGTTTGAATGCCGAAGCCCTGATGTCCAAAAAGATGCCTAGATCCTACGATTCCCATTGAAATCTCCTCAGCTGAGGGGATTTGTGTTTGAATTGTCTTTCCATGGCTGTGATTTGCTAACCCTGTCCCCCAGCCCCTGAACACCACCCGGATCAACGCTGCCGAGATCGAGAGCCGAGTGAGGGAGCTCAGCAAGCTGGCAGAGACCACGGATAAAGTCAAGCAGGGCTTCTGGGAAGAGTTTGAGGTAATTCCTTGCATTCCAGGTGATGTTTCCCACAGTGTTTCCTCGGGTGTTCAGTCTCACGCTGCTGAAGTCAGGTTGGGTTCTGCCTTCCTGGCGTTTCCTCCTCTCTGTCACTGCAGATCTCTGTTCTTCCTCCCATCTCCAGGGGTTGAAGTTTTGCCAGCTTCACTCTCGTGGCTTGATCTATTTGCCTTTTTTTTCCTAATTCTCAGAGTGTTTTTTATCCAGTCCTGGTACAATCCCTCCTGGGTATCCTCGCTGCCCTGAGAGAGCCTCATGTTACCCCTGTGTTTGTCCCACCAGGACAATCCCGCAAATTCCTTCTGCTGTTTGGGAAGTTGGGAACCATTTCTTTAGGGAAACTTCCATTTCTCAGTCAACCCACTGCCCTTGTCCTTGTGGCTTTTTGCTACTCGTTTTTGGAGATCTTAAAGCCATTGGAAAGTGGTAGAAAGCTCTAGGAGGGAGCAATATGGATTATATGCATTCCTTGGACTTCTGGAGATTGATTCGCGTTTTGTTTTGGTGTTTCATATCTCTGCGAGAAAAATCCAGTTTTCTTCCAGGAAGAATGTGTAGTGGCAGGACAGGGGGAATGGCTTCAAGTTGGAAGAGGTTTAGATGGGATACTGGGAAGAAATCCTTCCAGAATTTGGAAGAAACTCTGCCCAGAGAAGCTGTGGCTGCCCCATCTCTGGAAGTGTTCAAGGCCAGATTGGACGAGGCTTGGAGCAACCTGGGAGAGTGGAATGATTTGGGTTGTGAGGGACCTTAAATCCCATCCAACCCCCTGCCATGGGCAGGACACCTTCCACTATCCCAGGTTGCTCCAAGCCCCATCCAGCCACTCCTGGAACATTCCAGGCTGGATATGATGGACTGGTTTATACCTCACACACACAGCCACCAGTGGAGTCTGGAATTCCACCAGCAGATGGCAACAGGAAACTAGGAAGTGCTGAGGGAACTCCAGAGAGGTTTGAGAAACTTCCTGAGAAGTGATGGATTTGCAAAGTGGCCATCGTTGGAGAAACCCTCCTTGATCAGGAATATCCATTAGCTAAATGTGCTGTCCAGTGGGCTGTGATTATTGCCAGGAGAAGGAAAATAAATCCATGAAAAACGAAGGAATTAGCACAGAAGTGCGTGAGGGGAATATCAGGTGGTGAGGTCACGGCAGTGGGAAATGGTAAAATGAGGATTAAGCTTTCTCCTCTCTCTTTCCAGAGAGGGGGGCCAGTCCTTGATCCAGGGCTGCCGAATGGTCAGCATGGCCAGAATTCCATCTGGAGATGGAAGGAAGTCAGCAGAGGCCGTGTGTGTGGGAAGGGATTGTTGGTTTGGCAAAATACAACCGAGCTATTAATTCACAGTTCTCTCCTGACCTCTTGGTCCACGTCGAAGAAATTCGTCTTGGAGTGGATTTCTCAGTGGGGCCTTAGAAGCAAAGTGTTTTCCTTACAGAAAGGAAATTCCTAGAGAAAAAGCAAATAAAGGACGGATTTCACCTGTGAGACAGTGCACTTCTTTTTCCCCTTCACTGCTGGCAGTGAGGTCAGCTCTAACCCTTAATTTTTTGGGGAATGCAGCCCTCTCCCAGCAGTTTTATTGCCCTGCTTTTCCATTCCCCTCAGGGAAGCTCCAGCTGTCCCCCACGGTGGCAGAAGGGGGAAGCACACTCCAGGTTGTCGCTGGATCCCTGTGTGTGCTGTTCAGGAGCTGCCAGCCCAGATGGTGGATTTAAATTACTTGTCTCCAGGCAGGAATGAGCCTCTTGTCCCAGGAACCACCAGACAGGAATGCTGACAGTCCTTGTAATGTTTTTCCTCCTGAAAAATGGTTATTTCTGAGCTCAGTGCTGGGATGTTGCAGTGAAATCGAGGAGGAGAATCTGGATTTAGGGTTGTGTTGTTCCTGCCCTGAATGGGCTTGTTGGGAGTTGCTGCTGCTCGTGGCTCTCACCTCGGGGATGCTCCAAGCAATAATAATTAACTCTAGGAAGGAAGATGTGGTTTCCACACTCTTAATTGCTTCACTTCTTTAACTTGCTGGGAAAGTTTCGCTCTCAGTCCTTTTGCCTGGAATTCCACAGGCACTGCTTTCGGAAATTCCATCTCCTGTCCTTTGTCGCAAGCTTAAAACTTTGCATTTCTTACATTTCTTTTGCTTTCCCTGGCTTTAGGATGAGCCTAGTTATCCAAGGTCATTAAGTGAGACAGGAGTGAGCAAATGTGCCAAGCTTTACATAAAAGCAGGAGTCTGGGGGGTGGGAATGACGAGGGGAGCAGCTTCCAAAGCCTGAGTGTTCCTTTCAGTGGGGCCGCAACTGCTTTGGGAATGAAAACTTGGAGCAAAGCATCGGGATCCCGGTGCCTCCAGCTCCAGGGTGATTCGGGGAGGGGGGAGATTTGCCAGGAAACAGCATGGCTGTGAAAGTGTGGAATTGCTGCTGTCCCTGGGACGTTGTGTTCCAGGAATCCCCACTCCGGGGTGTTCCTTCACTGGGATAATTTATGGATAAACCCATTTTTGGTCACCCAGTGCCCCTCTCCTCCCTTTTCTCTGGGAGAAGGGATTGCTGTGAGCATGGGCCAGTCCATCCTGATTCTTTTTTGAGCCCCCCCTGTCTGTGCTCTCCCCGCAGACCTTGCAGCAGCAGGAATGCAAACTCCTCTACAGCCGTAAGGAAGGGCAGCGCCAGGAAAACAAGAACAAAAATAGATACAAAAACATCTTACCCTGTAAGTGTTGATCCTTCGTTGCCATTTCATGTTCCTCTGGTTTGTTTTCCTCGTTAATACAGGGTTAATTAAACACCACTGAGCTTTGGCTTCTCTTTAATGTTAATTTCCCCTCTTTATCAGGATTATCCCGTGATTTCCAATTCGGGTTCAAACATTTGCACTTTGTGGGTATTTGTAATATTGGTTTTTTATCTTCAGCTTTCATTTAAAAGCCTCAAACCCCTCAGCTGTTACTCAACAGGCTGGAATACTTCAATTTAAGGGGGTTAATTTGAGGGACAAAACTCCGACGTGCAAATCCCGAGGCTTTGCCTTGCCTTAGTGTTTGAGTGTCCCTGTGTCCCTGAATTCCCAGGACATGGACATGTTTTGGTCCAGCTGGTCACAGCCGCTTTAAAAGAAGCAAAAGAGGCAATTTGGAATATTCTAATCACTAATTTACTAAGCTGGTAATTAATTAACGTCCATTTTTGCAGTTGATCACACCAGGGTTGTTCTCCACGACGGTGATCCCAACGAGCCCGTTTCAGATTATATCAATGCTAATATTATTATGGTGAGTGCATTCCCTTGGCTCCTCTTCCCTGAATCCAAGGGGATCTCGTCACCATTTGTTCAATTGTTGGGTTTTTCCCCCCTCTAGCCCGAGTTTGAAACCAAGTGCAACAACTCAAAGCCAAAAAAAAGCTACATTGCGACCCAAGGCTGCCTGCAGAACACGGTGAATGATTTCTGGAGGATGGTGTTCCAGGAGAATTCCCGAGTTATTGTCATGACCACGAAAGAAGTGGAGAGAGGAAAGGTAAAGCCAGACTCCAGCTGGCCTCGGGAAAAGTCCTGACATTTGAGTGCAAGTAAGGGCTAAACTGACTGGGATGAAAGGATTTATAGCTGGAGTCTGTGTGCCACCAGATTCCTTGGAGCTCTGGAAGGGACCAAGTGTCCTTTTTTTTGGTGCCTGTGGGAATTGGGGGTATTTTCCTGCCATATCAAGGCTCCCTTTCTAAGGATTGCCTGCTGAAGTTTTAGCTGCTGAATGTGATTCTCTGTATTTCAAACTTACTCAGGGAAGGAGGCACTGGGGTGGGAGATGTGGCCAAGCAGGAATTCCGGGTGCTTGAAGGGGAAAATTCCCTGCTCCTGGAGCAAAAGTCTTGCCGTTTATTTTAGCTCATCAAGCCTGCATGGACCTCCCTAAAAAAAGCAGAATTATGGGATTTTATTATTACAAGACTGAACATAGAAATGTTGCTTCTTACCTGGGAACTGCTCCTGCAGGATTTAATGCTCTCAAAGGGGAATTTTCCCTGCAGTGGTGTGTCCCAAAAACCTCCGTTTGCCTTTGGAGTACAGGGATCTTGTCTTGCTGCCTGGCCTCTGGGAAAGCTGGGCATATTTCAGTTTGTTTCTGGTTTCTAATGGCACAAGACAGCAAAGAATAGGAGTAATTGAATGCTGATATCCTGGCAACAGCCACACACGGCTTCCTGGGGATTGTATGGATTTACCTTTGGAATTTGTTTCTTCCGATCTTTTTTCTGTTTGATAAACACTTTCTATTCTCCCTCCTCTTCTTTTTAAGTTTCTCTGCTTCTCCCACACACCACTGTCCACCTTTTTCCCTTTTTTCCATGTTCCCACCATCTGTTTCTGAAGGGAAAGCTGTTGCGTTTTTAGGGGAGCATCCCTCGTGGAAAAAATTAAATTAAACCCTGAAGTTTTTCTGGGGGTGACTGGTGATTGTAGGGGTTCCTCACCCCCAGGAACTTTGTGTGTATGGACTGAAGACAAATAAGAGAAGATTTTACAGGGATTCTCTCCCTAACTGAGGCAGCAAAGCTGCCACTGGTGCTGTTGGTTGGAGCCATTAGGCTTTGTCTTGAGGATTTTTTTTTTCAGTCTTTGACTTTGTCCTGTGGATCTTTTTTTAGTCTTTGTAAAGTTCTGCCACTTCATCTCCCTGATAAAGGGGTAGGATTTGTGTTTCCTTCCTGAGAATGCTCTGAAGGAGGGAGAAACTGCCCCATCCCAATGATATTCTTTGTTTTGGAAGAGAAGAAATAAACTCCGGGGTTGTTTTGGCAGAGTTGACTTGAATGCACCTTTCTTTCTTCAAGTTATTTATTATTTTTTTAGGAACCTCCTGAACGACCTCTGCTCCTCTACAGTTTCTCCATTATTCCTCCCAAAGTTTGCTCAACCCTTTTGCTGGAGAAAACACTTTAACACCTGATTAATTCACCAGTGCTGCATTGCTTATTCTTTCTTTACCCTTGATTGTTTTTTGATGCCTATTTCACTTTGTAAAAAATTGCAAATACCAGTCCTGATATCAAATCAAAGCTTTTTTTATCTCCGGCCAAGCTGTTTGCAGGAAGGAGAGAGCCCTTTGCAGCAGAGCTGTCTCCAAGAGCTCGTTGCCTGAGGAAGGGAGGAACTGTGGAACATCCCAGCCCTGCACCGAGTCCTGGCTGTGCTTTAAAGTGCAGAAGCAGCAAATCCTTAGAAATTAAAAGAGTGGGGTTTTGGAGGCAGTTCAGCAACCCCTCCAGCAGAGTAAAGCTTATTTGAACATCACGTTGCTGTTCAGACCTGCTCTACCAACTGCTCAGAGCTCTGCACTGAAAACTGCAAGTAATTTCTGCTGGCACGCCCCAAAATCAGTGTATTTGCTTCAGTTTCTCCCCTTGTGACAGGGAAAGGAGGGCAAAAATAGCAGGAAAGCATCTTGTTGCCCACGTGGGATGTGTTCAACCATCTTACTCTGCCCCAGGCTGGCAGAAGGAGCTTCCCTGTGCTGAGTTCTCTCCTAAATATTCAGAATAACTGCGAATAGACCCAACTGCTCTGTAGGCCTTGGTGTTTGCTCTGTGTTTGCTCTTGCTGGAGGCTGCTCCTACAACAATTTCTGCTTCGCTGCTGCGTTCCCAGGAGTTGCTCTTTCCTGACCTGTCCCAGGAGGCAAATCCAAGTGCTGATAGGTGAATCCGTTCCTCAGGGGGTGGAATTTATCCCTGAGCAAAGATAATCTGGGTGGAGAAGCAGCACACCAAAACCTCTGCAGTTTAGAAGCTACAGGCGCCTGCACTGCTCTTTGCAGGAGCCTGAACCCTCTGAGGTGATGGAATCAGAGCTGTGTCAGCCCTTCCTGCTCCAAGCCACGGAAAAGAAAGCATCCAGATTTTATTTCCACTGGAAATGATTTATACCTTTGACCCTTACTTCTTTTGCAGCCTGCAGGGTTTGAGCTGTGGAACACCCTGTGGGGCTGAATTCTGTATTTCGAGACCCGGGTCTGGGGGGAGATATAAAAAATGGGATTTTAAGCTCCAGGTTTTGAAAATATCCAGGCACAAAATATCACAAAAGGTGCTAAGAGGAGAGGTGGCCTGTACCTGTCTGAAATTATTTGGTGTTTATTATGGAGAGGAGAAACTTCCCATTAAAATGTTCTTTACCACGTTGGCTGCTTGTCCTCTGTGGATTCTGAAATGAGAACTTCAGAGTTGTGTTAACCAGCTTGCAAAGCAGCCTTTTTTCCCTGCCTGACTATTCCTTTGTTGTTGTTGTTGCTGGCTTTTTTTTTTTAATTAATTTTTTTATTTTGCAATCTTGCAGAGTAAGTGTGTCAAGTACTGGCCGGATGAATATTCCCTGAAGGAATACGGAGTGATGCGTGTCCGGAATGTGAAGGAGAGTGCAGCACACGATTACACCCTGAGAGAGCTGAAACTCTCCAAAGTTGGCCAGGTGAGCCCAAGAGTAACTCTGTGCTTTTAGTTCAGCTTGTGGATCACCAAAGGAAAAATGGCAGGAGCACCCCTTTCTCTGGAATCAATAAAAGCACTCGGAGATTAATAAATGGAGCCCTGGCTTTCCTTGGAGCTCCATGTTTAGTTCCATCCATCTTTCTCTTTGCCCTTGGGATAATTGAAGATTCTCCTACCTAAGCAGCTTTTGGCAGGAGAGGGAGGCAGTGCTGCAGAGCTCGGAGGGGATCTGGGAGGAGGGATAATGCTTTTAACTGAGGACACTTCAATCCAGCCAGGCGTTGGCTCCCTCATGGGAATGGTTGCACAAAAAGGAAAAGATAGAGGAAAGGAAAGCAGAGAGAAAAGGAAAGGTAAGGTTAGGTTGTGTGTGGGTCCACAGTGTGGAAAATTCACTGAAGGGAAGGGATAAAAAGGTGAGGAAACAGTGTGGAAATGGCACTTTCTGTTAAGGAACAGTTCGGATCAGGCAGGAGAAACAAATCAGGGGATTTAGTGACCCATGTGCCAGGCCAGGAAGGGCCCTGCCTTGTTCCCTCCTGTCAGAGCTGTGGGTGCTGTGCTCAGCTGGGATTTGGGATATGCCCCTCCCCACCAGACTCAGCTGTGCCCCATAAATGCTTTTGGAGCTGGATTTTGACCGGAAAGGTTTTGTTTCCATGTCGTGGCCTCGTCCCCGCAGGGGAACACGGAGAGGACGGTGTGGCAGTACCACTTCCGAACCTGGCCCGACCACGGCGTGCCCAGCGATCCCGGGGGCGTCCTGGATTTCCTGGAGGAGGTGCACCACAAGCAGGAGAGCATTCCTGATGCGGGACCTGTCGTGGTCCACTGCAGGTGAGGGATGGGCTGGGCTCCTCCTGCTACTCCTCCTTTTGGCCCAGGGAGCTGAGACCTTAAAAAAAGGACAAATTTCCCTGGGGACTGCGTAGAATTCCCTTTGTTTTCTGTCTGTACAATGTCACGTTCTGGGTGGGTGGCACAGGGTCCCCTTGGGAAGGGATTTCAGAGTGCAAACTTGGTGTAAATGAGAACTTCAGCTGTTGCATGAGAAGGTGGGACCAGTCCTGGCTGGAGCATTTCAGGTGTAGGATTGTGGGAATTCCTGTATCCCATCCCACCTATGAGGTCTCTCTCGGTTTTGGCTGTTCTCAGCCTGTAATTGAGATGCTTTTTAAGCAAGGAAACGTTAAATCTGGCCTTATGGGTTTTTTCTTCTGATTGAGGGATATTCATAAACACCAGTTCTGTCCCTTCCTTGAGGTCTCTGCTCACTTTGGCCTCTGTGGTTTGACTCTGGCTGTAATTTGGAAGTCTCCTGTCTCCTAATGCCAGACTCTTCCCTGGCCTGGGGTTTTGCTGTGCGTCCAGAAAGAGCAAAACAATTAAATTCCTTTTTTTCCCCCTTCTTCCAGTGCTGGGATTGGGCGAACAGGGACTTTCATTGTCATTGACATCCTCATTGACATCATCCGAGAGAAAGGTACCTTTCCATTTTGATTTCCCTGCCTGTCCACCGATCCAGCCCGGGAACGCTGCCGGAGGATTCAGGTGAGCTCCACCCTCACCGTGCTGATTTTCCTGCTCTTCCCACTGCCGTGGTTGTCCCCAGGGGTGGACTGTGACATCGACGTCCCCAAGACCATCCAGATGGTGAGGTCCCAGCGCTCAGGGATGGTGCAGACGGAGGCCCAGTACAGGTTCATTTACATGGCAGTGCAGCACTACATCGAGACCCTCCAGCGCAGGATCGAGGAGGAGCAGGTGGGTCCAGCCCAAATATCCAACGGGAGCACGGCAGGATTCCAGCAGGGAACAGAATTGGTGGGGATTTGGGGGGAATTGTGTTGTGCAAGGGCTGGGTCTGAGGGTGTGAACGGTCTCCTATACTTAGTTCATTATGCTTAAGAATTAATTAAATTATTAGGTGGAATGCTCTCCTTAAATAGGTGGAATTCTGTCCCTACATTATTGGGTGGAATTCTTTCCCTAAATTATCAGGCGGAATCCCCTCCTGAAAATACTGTGTGGAATCCTCTCCCTAAATCATCAAGTGGAATCCTCTCCTTAAAATATCAGGTGGAATCCTCTCCTGAAATTAGGTGGAATCCTCTCCCTAAATTATCGAGTGGAATCCTCAGCTTAAATTAGGTGGAATCCTCTCCTCACATTATTAAGTGGAATCCTCTCCTACCCTCCCCGTCCCCAGCCCTGCCCCCAGATCTCAAATTTCCTTCCTGTTATCAAATTTTCTGTGCAGACAGAATAAAAGATAAGGGTCTGTTAATCAAAGCAGAACCTCGTGATCTCTGTGTTTTAAAGAGCTTTCAAATCTTGTTCCCTGCATTCCTGAAAGGGGAGAATCAAATGCCGATGGCTCTAGTTCCAGTCTGGGAGTTTTTTGGTAGGAAATCAATCGGTTGGAGTGGAAAATGAAAGGGTGAGGGTGGTGATCCAACAAAAAGCACTTCCAGGAGCGTGGTGGGATCAGAAATGTTTGGGAATAAGTGGTGACAACCAGCACGAGACCTTCCCCTCCCTCTTCCTGCTCAGGGAGTTGCTTGCACTCCAGGTCTGGGGGGTTTTACAGCAGTTTCCTGGTGTGCTGATAAAGAACTGATGTTTTCTCCCCGTCTCTGCCGCTCCCTGCCCTGACCTCGGAGCAGCTGGGATCTGTACCTTTTGCCTTCTATGCTAATTAGTCCATGTTTTCACTCTTTTTAGTATCTTCTTCCCTGCTGGGGACTTTCCAACACGTACTCAGTTAGTTCCTCTTTATCAGCTGGTTCCTGCAAAATGGCCTTGTGGTCCGTTCCACAAATTCTGCATTCCCTGTATCCACCAATCCACCTTTCTCTCCCAGCCTTTGTTCAGTGAAGCAAATCCAGGTTTGCTCAACAAAACTTTTCCCAAGCTGTGTTCCCACAAAAAGCTCAGCTTTGCTAAACGCTGGCTAAGAGTGGTTTAGGAATCACCAGGAACACCAGAGCGAGCTGAGCGAGTTCTGAGTGTGTTTCAGGAGACCATCGTGGAAAAGCTTCAATCCTAGGAACGTTCTTAATGGGAGTTCAGGAGCCAGAACTCCCCGGAGGCTCCAGCAACCTCTGCTGTGAGATTGGGTCAGGCCTCAGGACTTGCTGGAGCATTAAAAAACCCCAAATAAACCCACAACCCCCTCTCCAAACCCCAATTCTCCACCAAACTTTAATTCCTGTGTTGTAGGTTTCGGTGTTTTCAGGCATTGTGAACGCCTGGAAAAAAGGAAAAATCCATATCCCGTTTCTTTCCCGGAGTAGTTCCCTGGCAGGATCTGGAGCTGGGTGCCAGCACAATTGGCTGCAGCCTGGAGCATATGTGCAGAATCCAAATAACAGCTTGGCTGCCTTTTATATCAAACCTAATGGGCTCAGATATTATTTTATTAGAACTCCTGCAAACAACGGGGTCGCTCCGTTGGCCCCAGCTCCGAGCTGGAAATCGGGTCAGTGGGGAGCCCACTGGCTGCTCAAGAATGACGTGGGGAGGTTTCTGCCAAGGAAATGAGGATGGAGTACATTCAGAGGGGTGGGTGTGTTCTGCTGGAGCTGGTGGGATGGGGGAAAATGGGGGTTTTCAGGTTTTGTCTCACCGGTAGCCTCTGTAGGGTTTTGTTTGGAATTGTTTTCCTTGGAAGCAGGGAATCCTTGCTGCAGGATGTGTACGGATCCTGGGGAGCACGTGGTGGGGGAATGTCAGTGAAGGGGGAGCAGGATCTGGAAGATTGTGGATAAAGGAATGAATTCTCCTTTCTGAACCAGTGGTGGGCACCAAAGGGGAGCCCCTGCGCCCTAAAATCTGTCACCAGAGACAGGGAGGGTCCTTCGGGCATTTCCTACGTTAATTCCAGCAACTCACTTTGGGGTTCTGGTGGGTGAAGCAATGAAGAGAAACATCTCAGCTCGAGCCGAGCTTTAGGTGTGCTCAGGGCTGTGTTCCCTGCAGAACTGAGCTCTCCCCTCGCAGACAAACCTGAAAACACCCGTGGTTATCCCCTCCTGGAACTGCTGCTCTGTCTCGATGATTGTTTGCTGGGATTAATTAACCCCAAACCTGGCTTTTTGTGGTGTGTTTTGCTTCGCAGAAGAGCAAGAGGAAAGGTCACGAGTACACAAACATTAAATATTCGTTATCGGACCAGACGAGCGGGGATCAGAGCCCTCTGCCCCCCTGCACCCCAACCCCAACGTGTCCAGAGTAAGTGCACTCCTGCTCTCAGTTTTGAGCTGTTCGGTCTCATCTTCAGAGACCTCACACTCGGCTGAGTTACCCCAGAACCTGCCCCGTGGCCCTGGGCTGTGCTCTGAAAATAAATCCAGTAAAATAAGTAGTCCTGAACTGTGTGGCGTGTACAGCAGGATTTATTTTTTTTTTTTGTCTCCGATGAGATTTTTGGGACTCTAAATCTTGATTTCATTTCAGAATGAGAGAAGATAGTGCTAGAGTATACGAAAACGTGGGGCTGATGCAACAGCAGAAGAGTTTCAGATGAGAAGATGTTCAGAGCCTTCCAGGTGTGTATGGCCAGGGGAGGGGCTGTGTCCAGCCTGACTTGGGACAAAACATACCCAGGAATGCCCAAAATGCTTGGAATTTATCCCCCTCAGGGTGCCTGAGTTCCAAAAGCTAATTTTAATTCCATTTTAATGACACCTGTACTCAATCTCACCTTCTCCTGCCAAAGCACCCACACAGTTTCTAAGCCAGGCTTGAGACTTTGGGCTGAGTTTAAGCTTTATCGAGCCCAAACTGAGCACTTCTGTACAGTGCCTGAATAAGAAAGGACTGCTGGGTTTTCTCCTAAATAATTCTTCATTTTTTTTGTTTCTTTCCCAGATGTGAAAATGATTTTTAAAAAGGTCAAGAAAGAGATGGAAGAAGCTTCACGTGACTAGTGAGCTCTGAGGGCTTGGTACCTTTTTATTTACGGTTTTAATCCTTCAGTAGGCAAAACTTCAGAGCATCTAAAGATTGTTTTTATCTCTTCTCTCCAATTTCCAATTGCTCGTTTTCCAAATAAAAGGAAATCCTTTCTACAAGGTAGACAATTACTTTGTAGAGTCAGTTTTGAATCCTGCAAAAACTGTTGGACTGTCATCCATTTGGTTGTTTTTTTTTTTTTTTTTTAATAGTATTTTGGTTTCACAGTATGGCTGTTAGTGGGGTTTTTTCCTTATTTGAGCAGTTGTGGGGGTTTGGGGGGGGCAGTGGGTGGGTGGTGGGAGAGCAATGCCATGGATAAATCCGTGACACTAAAATGTCAAATGCTGATGGGAACAATGTGGATTGTTGGAAAACAGTGGATCCACCAGTGTGGCTAGAACCAAGTGCACGATCAAATTAGTCCTGATACATTTCAAACTCAGACTGAGCTTCCTGGGGTGAACAGTTCTTGAGATGAAGGTGCTTTCTTGTGATAATTGGTGGCTTTGATTCCGATTTTGCTGCGTGGCTGGATGGGCTATTTTGGAGGAATTTATGCAAAGTTGCTCTTACATCAAACAAAGTTTCTTTTCCGTGATCTCTGCCCAGAATAGGAATTCCCTGTGTCCTTCAGGAGCTTCAGTGACCTGGGGGTGGTTTGTGAGGACGCTCTGTGGTGACTTTGTGCTCAAGTCAAGGAGACTGAACTGGCAGAATTCAGGTGTCAGTTCAGGAGTCGCAGGATGTTTAAACCAGTGAGACCAGTAACCCTCTGCTGGTGTCAGGGAACCTTCCCCGCCCTGTGCTGGGGAGGGGGAAGCTGTGGAGGAGCCTCCTGGGGTTTTAGGAAGGCTCTGTGCTGGTGGGGAAGGAGGGATCCTGGGATTCCTCATGGGACAAGGAGCAATGGGGCACTGTCCCACCCCAAAGTGCCTTTGGGAGCTGCCTGGACCCTCCTGTCCCAATCCCAGGAAAAATCATCTGGAACCACTGGTGGCTGTCAGGGAGACAAAGTCTCTTCCAGAGACTCCCCAAGGAAGATCTGGTGAGCTGCCACTGAATTCCTTCCCTTGGCCTGGAATTCCTTCCCTTGGCCTGGACCAGCAGCTCCCCTTGGAGCCGTGGACGGCAGGACCAGGCCCGAGGAGTGGGGCCTGGAGTGGCCCCAGCACCTTGGCCCTGGTTTTGGGGACGTTCTGTGACTTCAGTGGTGTTCAGGAATGATTCCCACCCTCACAAGATGCCTGAGCTGTGCATGCAGGGCACAGGGCTGCTGGAATGGGGTTATTGGCCTTCCTGGTGGAATTCTGCTGGAACCTGGAATGTAATTGCTGCAGTTTTGGGAGAGGTGAAGGGGGGATTCCATTCCCTGGTCCTCGGAGTGCTTTGCAAATCCCAGTATTTGAGCAGTTTTGAACTGAGTGAAGGTGCTTCGTTAAAGTTAAGCAGGATTTTGTTCCTTGGTCTCTTGTCCTTTTTGTGTTTGGGGGCTCTGGGATTTGATTTTTTGGAACTCCTGTCACCAGCACACCATGAATGTGTTTGACTGTCACAGCCTTATGCTCTGGCCCTAAATCCTTGTGCCCTTCCTAGACTGGAATAGATGATGAGGAGTAAGAAATGTGGTGATTTGGCAGTGAAATTCCTGTTCTCCATCCCCTGCCCTCCTGTCCCTAATCCCAGTTCCCTCCTGCTGAACAGGGATCCCTTGGAAGCGTTGGGATTTGCATGGAGCAATTAAACATTTGCCTCAAACTCTGTGCGGAGACAAATTGTGCACTTCAGAGGTTGGAGCAAGGTGGGGAAACACCCAGAGGGAGTTTGGGGCTGCTCTGCTCCAAATTGGGAAGTCCAGGGGGGGAAAAGTCAGGAGAAAGGAGGGAAGGATCCTGAGGGAATCTCAGCTCTCTGCACTCAGCTCATGTGAAGTGTCTTAAAAGCTGGCCCTGTGTGAGCAGCAATCAGCCCAGGGCCAGCACAGCGTTGCCTCCTGCCCTCGTTCAGAACCTGCCTCTGTAGGGTTTTGTTTGGAATTGTTTTCCTTGGAAGAAGGGAATCCTTGCTGCGGGATGTGTACGGATCCTGGGGAGCACGTGGTGGGGGAATGTCAGTGAGGGGGGAGCAGGATCTGAAAGATTGTGGATAAAGGAATGAATTCTCCTTTCTGAACCAGTGGTGGGCACCAAAGGGGAGCCCCTGCGCCCTAAAATCTGTCACCAGAGACAGGGAGGGTCCTTCGGGCGTTTCCTACGTTAATTCCAGCAACTCACTTTGGGGTTCTGATGGGTGAAGCAACAAAGAGAAACATGCTGTGGTTCAGGGGAGATCAGTGAATGTGGGATTCAGGCATTCCCAGTTTTAGGGAATTCGGTTGGAAGCAGTGCTGGCTGAGCCTGTTCTGGAGCAGGGATGGGGAAGGGAAGCAGGGCTCCGGGGTTCTCCTGGAGAAGCCTTTGTACCACGAGGGAAACTCACCCCAGCTCCCGCGGCACAACGATTGATGCCAGCGTGAATCTGCTGCAGACTTCATTTACTGAATGTTTTAGAGATAAACTTTTAATTTCAGCTAATTCCTGTTAGGCCTGATTGGTTCTATTAATCCTGACCAAACTTCCCTTTTTTCCTCCTGAAAGAAGTGTTTGAGACACGATTAACCAGGACACAGCTAACAAAAGTATCCAACCTGTTCCCTTCTTGCGTTGTAGGGCTGAGGAAATTCCCAGCTGGGACTAAGATGTGTTGTCAGGGTTTCATTTTCTACCCGTAACTCCATTATTTCAAATTAATTGTTCATTTCTCCCTTTTCGATAGTGAAAGGTAATAAATAATTTCAAGCCTGTTTATTTATGACATTACTGTGATTTCTTTTTTTTTTATTGCAGTACTAAAGACTAATGAAAAAGGATCTTATTAGGTGGAATAGGCCTTGCATTTATTTTTTTGTTTTCCTGCAATGTATGAGGTATTGTACCAGAGTATTAAATGAAATGTAATATTTTATTGCAAAGTTTCTATCCTTTAAAAGGAATACATTTAGGATGTCATCAATTTGATGTGAATCATGTAAATGTTGAGAAATGAGCTGTTTATTCTACATCTGGTGTTTCAAAAAGATTTCACCTCTTGCCTTTTGCCCACAGTCTGTAGCCCATTTACAGTTGTCAAAATGTGACATTAAATAATAGCTCCTGTATAGAAATAGTGGTGGTTGTCCATTGTTTTCTGGGCTGGTATTTATGGGGTTTAATTCCGTTGCAGTGGGGTTGTTTTTTTCTTATTGCTGCCAAGCTGTGTTATGAGGAATAAACCGTATCTGTAAACAGCAGGAATTCCATTAAAAAGAAAATAAAAGGGAAAAAATGACATTCAAAAAAGGAAAAACAAAAACAAAACAAAAAAAAGAAATAAAAATCATTTTCTTACCATGGTTTGTCAGTCCCTGTGTTCTCCAGCTGCAGGCACTAAGGATGGGATAGCAGGAAGGAATTCTTCCCTCTGAGGGTGGGCAGGGGCTGGGATGGAATTCCCAGAGCAGCAGTGGCTGCCCCTGGGTCCCTGGAAGTGTCCAAGGCCAGGTTGGATGGGGCTTGGAGCAAACTGGGACAATGGCAGGGGATGGAACTGGATAATCCCTAAGATCCCTTCCAAGCCAAAAACCATTCCAGGATTCTGTGATTCCGTGCTCAAAGCTGGAAGGGGCTTGGCCTCTCCTTTTGTGTCTGAGTGGATTTCATGGGGAAGGAAGGACAATCCTGTTCTTTCTCTCTCCACATCCCCCTCAGCCACAGCCAGCTCTGCTGGGATGGGGGAGAGAAGCGGCCGCTCCCACTCCTGCTGCTCCTTCCTTCCATCTTCCAGCTCTTGCTCCGTTTGTTTTGGGGGCTCTGCTGTTTCCAAGGTCCTTTAATTCCGGCCCCGTGCAGGGACTCCGAGGAGGGGTCGGGGCTCTGAGCAGGAGCTGGATTCTATCCCGGGCTCCTCTGCCAGCTGCTCCTCCTGCCACTCTTCAGAAGCTCCCAGCATTCCTGACTCCCTTGCACTTGGAGCCAGGCACTTTCCCAAATATCACTTTCTCCGGGCCGGAGCAGAGGAGTGAATGCCTGCCCTGAGGTTTTCCATAGCTTAGGTCCATCAAAGCTGGTTCTTCCTTCTCAAATCCACTGGGAATGTTCCCACCAGGGATGTCCTCGCTGTTGTTGATCCCAGAAATCAGCCTGGGTGAAGGGGTTTGATTTCCAGGAAGGTTCCACTGAGCGTTGCCTCTCCCCCGATCCCGCTTTCGGGGCCGAGCATTACAAACGGAACTGGAACTTTCCAGGGAACAAATCGGCTCAACCCGAGCAGTGCTGGTTGAACAGCAGCGGAATCTGGAGTAAAACAAGCTTTAATCTCAAGGCAAAGGCACATCCCGGAGATAATCCAGGGAAATGGCAGGAAGGAAGCAGAGCTCAGGGTCGGCAGCGGGATCCGAACAAGGCCGGGAGCTTTGTGGAGCAGCAGCTCAGCTCTAAGGCGATTATCCCACGGAGGAAGATGGATTTATTTGTTTTTATGAACACATCCAACAGTCTGCATCCATCCTGGGTGTTTTTATAATCCCTGCCAGGGCTGGGGAGGGAGGGAGGGAAGGAGGGGAGGGAGGGACTGTTCCAATCTGAGAACTTTGATGAAGATTGAACGTGACGGTGCTGGGGTGACTCTTGGTGGCTCCTGGCTTTGACTCCTGCTTGGGGTGACACTTCCAGCCCCTCCTGCTTTGGGGTGACACTTCCAGCCCTTCCCGCTGCTCCCAGCTCTCCGTGTTTCCCACGTAGGTGAGTATAAATCCATTTATTCTCGCGGCGCTCTCGGTGTTTGTACGAACGGAGGTGATCAGATACTGCTCAAGGACAAGTTTCTTATCTCCCTAAGCCCTTGAAACTTTGGCTGACTGTTCTCCAGGATGAATTCCCGAGCACTTTGGGCTGGGGGAATTGTGAGTCGTGTGGCTGCTCTCCCAAACGGGGCAGGAAAAGGGAAGGTGTCCTTCAATCCACATCTTTGCTGTGTCCTAAGAAATTGTTTTTCCAGCCCAACTCTCTTGGCAGAGCTGGTGCAAACCAGGTTCCGCTTTCAGGGTGACAGTTCCTGTTTCACGTCCCTGGTGGTGCCTTTGGAGCCTTCCCATGCCCATCCTTTTCCTTGGGATCATCCCGGAGCTCAGCACATGGCTCCTGTGCCTCAGCTCCCGGAAATCTTCCTCTGCCTTGAACAGGGGCCTGAGGCTCAAGGGTGTCTCTATTTTTTCCCTTTGTCTTTGGTAAATCTTGGGAATGATACCTTCAAAGCATCGTTAACATGCTGCTCTCTTCCCGTTTTCCCCACGGAGCCAGGCAGCAGAACAATTCTAAGATCAAAACGTTGGATTTGAAAAATCCCAGCTCTCCCAAGGAATGCCTCGAGTGTTGGAAGGGCTGTGACATTTTTAGCACATCTCGTCTTGACAACTCCCTGCTTTTCACGTGTGCAGGTTTGCTCCTGGTGGAGGAAAAATCTTTGGATTCTTCTGCTTTTCCCAGTCTCCTTATCTGTGTCTTTGGGGATGGGAGGGGGAGGAACTCCCTCGTCTCTCTTGTGCTGGGAATCAGGCTGGGAAGTGCTGTGATTCCTTCTGCTCTTTATATTTAACAGTGTTGTGTCTGAGCTGGAGTTTAGGATTGCTTTCCTGGCTGGAATTTTAAATTTGATGGCAGTCCCGTGGATATTTCTGGCTGTGGATGGCACTTGAGGGATACAAAGTGCTGGAGAGAGAAATACGGACCAGTGGTGGCTTTTCCAAACTCCTTGATCCCACTGATCTTTGTGCATTTGAGGTTCTGGATTTGTGGAGCGGGTGGTGGGATGGATGTGGGATGTGCTCCAGTCCTTCCGGCTCCGAAGCCCTCCTGCCCATCAGAAATTTGGGATATTGCACGTTGATTCCCATCCCTGAATTCTCAGGGAAGGCAGCACTCGGAGCATCCCTGCGGGATCTCTGCCATTCCCAGGGTCCTGCCCGCGCCTCCTGCCCAGCTCTGTGCTCCAGAGGCTGCCGCTGTCCCTAATAAAGAGATTGGACTAAACCCTGCCTGGAATCAATCCCTAGGGATTCTCCCACAAGGATCTGCTGGAAGTTATTGATCCCACAGCAGCTCAGAATTGTCCAAATCAGCAGCGGCTGCAGGAGTTCCCGTTCTCTTTGGTCCGTTTCCCAGGCCGAGATCCACCCAGGGATGTCAGTCTGGGAAACTGCTCCTGGAATTCAGCGGAGTCAGTTCAAGGGCCTTGAGTGGTGACTCCCGTCACAGGGATGATGCTTCGGAGAGAATTCCAGGCTGGTTTGGCTCGGAAAGGACCTTTCAGCTCATCCTGTTCCAACCGCTGCCAGTTCCACTACCCCAGGTTGCTCCAAGCCCCATCCAACCTGGCCTTGGAAAATTCCAGGGATCCAGGGGCAGCCACAGCTTCTCTGGGCACCCTGTGCCAGGGCCTCCCCATCCTCACAGGGTGGGACTTTCCCAAAATCCCATCTAAACTCACTCTCTTTACTCCAGTGGGCACCAGCAGAACCCGAGTGAGACACCCAGGTGTAGTTCCCAGGGCTGGATTGCCAAATCCACTCCCCTGGGAGCTCCAGTTTTGGAACAAATGAGGTTATTTTGGGCTCCGGTGCCATCAGCCCCAAGCATCCCCTCAGACTCCAGGGGAGCTTCCAGCAGCATTTCCCAAACCATCCTTATACCAGGATTCCATTCTTTTGCACCACAGCCTCGCTCTTACAGGTTTGGTGTTAATTGGTTGTGCTTCAAACGTGCAAAAATTGCTGTGAGTTCGCGTTTCCCGTCCCTGCCCGCCCCTTCCCGCCTCCCCCGTGGCTGAGGGTTGCGTTCTCCCGGCGTTTTCCCGGGATTGAGCAGCGCTGCACAGGCACGGAGCTGCTCAGGCCGGGGCTGATCCGTACCGGAGCTGTTTTATCTCTATTAATAGCGATTTCCTCACGGAGGATTCTTCTGCTTCCGCGCACTTAGGGGAGGTTGCTTTCAGATTCTCTCCCCATCGCTCCCGATAAATGGTGTGTCAGCTCCAGGATAAATAGGCAGGATGGGGGAAAGGCGTTGCCATGGCAACGCAGGGATTTCGGTGATTGGTATCCATGGCGATTGTTGCTAAATTCTGAGAGGTTTTAAAAACGCTTTTTTTGGGTGGGTTTTTT